>JAFDVH010000026.1:769863-807363 GCA_019176425.1 Megalops atlanticus
CACGCACCTGTCCCGATGCACTACACCAGCGCGTTTCCTGGGATTCGGAGAAGGGATATGAAAAATAGCATTTAGCTTAAAAACCTAAAATAAAAAGGAACAACTAAAAACACCAAAAACAGTCTGTTTTGCAGGAGAACTAAAGAATACCCAAAATAATTTGCAGAAAAACCTAAGAGCAGGATAACTGAAAAATAACCAAAGTAAGTTGAGGTTGATTAAACCCTCAAAAACTAAACAAAGATTAATAAAAGAAAATCAATTGGATATGGGACACAAGCCGAGGCCTGATCTCCCTTGGCTGGCCGCCTCAGAGGAGGGTGTATAGTGTTGAAAGGCCGAAACACCCGATGATCCTGAGGTACACTACTGATGATGTGTCCTAAAATTCAGTTAAAATTGCACATCAAAAAGAGTAACAGGGCCTACTAAAACCTAAAGCAAGTAAACTATAACAAAAACTAAAGTATAGAAAGAGAAGGCCAGTGGAGGCCTAAAAAGAAATAAAAACTAAATCTGGCAGGACGGGGATGTGGTGGCCCTAGTGCTGAAAGGCCAGAACACCCTATGACCTGACATACGCCACCAATGAAGTGTTAGAAAACTCAGTGAAACAGGACGGGGATGTGGTGGCCTAGTGCTGAAAAGGCCAGAACACCCTATGACCCTGACATACGCCACCAATGATGTGTTAGAAAACTCAGTGAAACAGGACGGGGATGTGGTGGCCTAGTGCTGAAAGGCCAGAACACCCTATGACCCTGACATACGCCACCAATGATGTGAAAATCGCACATCAAAAAGGAAAACAAGGCCTACTAAATACAAAAGAAAAGGAAAACTTTTGGATACCCAAAAAAGAAAAAAGAACTAAATCTCGCAGGCCTCTGGGACGGGGGTGTGGAGGCCTAGGGTCGAAAGGTCAAAACACCTCGTGATCCTGACGTACACTGCTAATGTTGTGTTTAAAAATACAGTGAATATTACACACCTGAAAGAGTAACGAGGCCTACATGAGCAATAATGAACCTGAAAATAAGAAAGTGAAAGGTCATTGGGACAAGTGTACAGCCTAACATGCGTCGGCCCGTGCCCTGCCTTTGAGCCCCCATTTCAACCACATGGTCTGAAAGGACTAATGTGGGGGGGATCATCGGAAAACTTCCACAAAACCTAACCCTAACCCTAACCCTAACCCTAACCCTGACCCTGACCCTGACCCTGACCCTGACCCTGACCCTGACCCTGACCCTGACCCTGACCCTGACCCTAACCCTAACCCTAACCCTAACCCTAACCCTAACCCTAACCCTTAACCCTAACCCTAACCCCAACCTAAACATGGGGACCTAGGGCAGGACCACAGTGGACTGGCCCTGACCCTAACCCTAACCTCAACCCTGTCTTTAACCCTAAACGGATCCTAGCCCTAACCCTAATCCTAACCCTAACCTTAACCCCTTCCTGCCCTTAACCCTAATTCTAATTCTAACCCTTGTCCTAATTCCAATCCTAATTATACTTATTGTAATTGGGATAGAGTGTTTGGGAAAGCGGTATGGTGTGAATAACACAATATGGTAAAAAAACTGGGATTTTTTGTTGCATGGGAAGTATCAAACTGATGATAAAAACTATGGATAGACCTGCCCCTCTTCCCTCAAGGTAGAGTGGCTAACATGATATGGGAATGCTCTTATACCCAGAGGACCCGGGTTCAATCCTACAGGTGCTGGAATTTTCTTTTTTTTCTTTTGTTCTCTCTTACTGCCTACAGTAACATAGGTGACTCACGCCTAAGGTTTACAAACCAGTCCCTAAAATTGGTACAGGGGTTAACACAACCTTTGGAATCCAAAGGTCCCTGGTTCAAAACCCACCAATACCTATATTATTCCAAGCACAGTGGACATGAACCCCCATAGATAAGAATTGAAACTTTTATATTCGCCTGTATAAGAGGCACCGATGGTCTGGATCTCTTCTTTTCCCTAATCCGTCTCTAACCCTAATTTGGATCCTAGCCCTGGCCATTATCCTAACTCTAACCTTAACCCCTTTGGCCCTTAACCCTAATTCGGATCCTAACCCTAGCCCGGATTCCAACCCTAATTATGTTTATTACAATTGGGTTGGAAAACATGGGAAATCAGTATGGTGGGGATACATAAAAATAAAAATATGATATATTGAGGGATATTATGGTCAATTGTGATCTTTGGATATATGGGAAGGATCAGACTGATGGTAAAAACTATGTATAGACTCACTCCTCTTCCCCTCAAGGTAAAGTGGCGCATTGAATATGTGAGTGCTCTCAGACCCAGAGGACCCGGGTTCAGTCCCACAGACGCTGGAATTTTCCTTTTTACTTTTTCTTTTCTATTTTTTTCCCTTTTTTTTCCTTTTTTTTATTCTCTTTTGCCTTTTATAGTGGCATAGTTGACTAACCGCCCACTGTTTATAAACCAGCCCCTCCTAGGAATCCAAAGGTCCCTGGTTCAAAAACCCTATATAATTCTAAATATTAACTGGAACTAAGCCCCCTCAACCTCCTAACCCTAACCCTAACCCTAACCCTAACCCTAACCCTAACCCTAACCCTAACCCTAACCCTAACTAACCCTCTAATTAAGGGGCCAAAAAGTAATTATTGACGTCAGTTGTAACTTTCCGACACTTTCGGTAAAAAATGCATGCAGTACCCCACTCTGACCACTAGGGCGGCGATGCAGTCCACGGTTAAACTTGACGTCATTTGTAACCTATTTGCTTAGAAACTTTAAATGATTCACCTGATTTTTTCGTAACTCTCGAAATGTCACTTTTCTTAACCCTCAGATTACAAATGACATCAATTTTCACTCATCCGCTGACATCAACTTTCATACAAAATGACACTTTCCATAATATTGTTCTTTAGAATGACGCCAAGTTCAATCAAAACAATGCTTTTCTTAAACGTCTTGGGTATTGGTTTTAATAATGATGGTAAGTTCCACCAAAATCATTTTCCTTGATGTTAAAAATGACGTGGAATGATGTTTTTTTTCATGAACGCAAAGTGACACTTAGACATTTCACAGGATGGTTCGTATCCCGGCGCGGCGCCTGCCATGGTCTAAGGCTGAGGTGTCACAACTCAATTCTTTGCGCGCTCGCTGCGACTGTTTTAATAAACGTTCGACCGAGAGCAAACGACCCTTGTTGGACTCGGCTCGGCCAGCGGTACCGCATATCTGAGTCCCGGGTTTGTGCGGCGCCCCCTGTGGTCAAAGTGTATAACTCGCTACTTGCGAATGAACTACGGGTCCGGCTCTCACTTATGTCAGACTCCTGAGGGAGGCGACTCGGGATCCTGAGTTTTGGCCCGATCGCACTTTCCTAGCTCGTGCCGCGACCTTCCAAAGTTGTGCCAAATCGCACTTTCTAGGGGGCGCTACGGGCCGCCCGTGGCGGCCAGCTGCCTGAAACTCGGGGGATGGCCTCGGCCTCCTGGAACGCTTCTGCGTGCTGAGTTTCGTGTCCCTCGGACGTTCTGGTGCCGACCTCATTTTTTCCACCAACAAAAAATGACCTCCTGCAGGTGTTAGAGTGCTGTAAGGCCTGTTTTCTTTTGGGGCGTCGGACCCAAAATGTCCGACGCACGCGCTTTTCGGATATGTGGTAGAGGGTCCCCGGACCTTCCCGGGCGTATATTTTGGGGCGCCTCCCTTCCTCCGTTCTCTCGGGAGAGGCCGTCAAACGATGGAGGCACGTCCTATGTGAAATTTGAATGGGACTGTTGTGCAAACTTTGTAAGTTCACAGATGCCAAAGGGAAAGAGATACGGCTCTCAAACTGTGGCGCGCGTGCTCTCTGGTGACGGGAGATGACACCCGCAAAAACGATGGAGACCGTGCTCCTCTCTGGTGAATTTTGGCAATTTTTTCAAATTATTACTGTAGGCAATGTAAAGTCAATGGTATGCCTCAACGTAACATTTCCCCCCACGGATATGGGAAGCCAATGAGCTAGGGCTTCCAAACGTAAGGCGTGCTCCACACTCTCTCGTGACAGGAGATGACACGTGGGAAAAACTTAAGACCGTGCTCCACCCTGGTGAATTTTGGCAATTTTTCCAAGTAATTACTGTAGGCAACGTTAAGTCAATGGTAGGCCTCAACGTAACGTTTCCCCCCACGGATATGGGAAGCCAATGAGCTAGGGCTCCCAAACTCATGGAGGCACGTGCGCTCTCTAGTGACGGGAGATGACACCCGTAAACGATGGAGACCGTGCTCCTCTCTGGTGAATTTTGGCACATTTTTTTTCTGGAAGCTTAGAACTACTTAGACTCATAATCTCTAATAGGCACAACAAACAACTACATTACCCAACATCCTCAGCATGTTGGGTAATGTAGTATCCTTTCCTCTCTGGTGAATTTTGGCACATTTTTTGCCTGGAAGCATGGAGCTAATTAGACTCAGAATCACTAATACAGACAACTACATTACCCTACATCCTCAGCATTTTCCCTCCTTTTTTTTAAACCAATCAGAACTCGACGTGTGTTAACCCTTCACTCAATGCCACACTGATATCCAATCGCAACCATCAAAAACCTTTTTTCCAGAAATACCAATGACGTGAAGTGTCACATAAATGATGATTCTCTTAACTCAGTTAATAATGACATCAAATTCACAAAAATGATGCTTTTCTTAGCTTTTTTAAATACTGGTGTTAAATTTTCACCTAAATGATGCTTTTCTTAACTCAGTTAATAATGACATCAAATTTAACAAAAATGATACTTTTCCTAACTTTTTAAAACAAGCATGTTAAATTTTCACCTAAATGATCCTTCTCGTATTATTTAGAATGACGCTTTTCTTAACTTTTTTAAATAACAATGTTAAATTTTCACCTAAATGATGCTTTTCTTAACTCAGTTAAGAATGATGTCTCATTTCACAAATATGATGCTTTTATTCACGCACGCGAAGTGACACTTTGTCGTTTCACAGACCAGTGCCCACTTGAATACTGCTCATTGTATAGGCTGAATTGAACTGTCATAATTTTTAAATGATTTTGATCTCAAGTCTAACTCAGGTTAATATTGTTATCAAAATGACATCATATCGTATAAAATGACGCTTTTCTGAACTTTGCTTGTTAAAAATGACATCAAATTTCACAAAAAATAAGCCTTTTCTTTACTTTTTTTAAAAAATGATGTCAAATTTCACTTGAATGATGCTTCTCAAAATTAGGAATGATGTCAAATTTCACGTGAAATGATGCTTTTATTCAGGCTTTCGAATTGACACTTAGTCGATTCACAGACCAGTGCCCACTTGAATACTGCTCATTGTATGGGCAGAATTAAACTGTCATCATTTTTAAATGACTTTGACCTCAAGTTTAACCCAGGTTAATATTGTTATCAAAATGACATCGTTTCATATAAAATGACGCTTTTCTGAACTTTGCTTGTTAAAAATGACATCAAATTTCACAAAAAACGATACTTTTCTTAACTTTTTAAAATAACGATGTTAAATTTTCAACTAAATGATGCTTTTCTTAACTCAGTTAATAATGACATCAGATTTAACAAAAATGATGCTTTTCTTAACTTTTTTTAATAATGATGTCAAATGTCACCTAAATGCCGCTTTTCTTAACTCAGTTAATAATGACATCAAATTTAACAAAAATGATACTTTTCTTAACTTTTTAAAACAAGGATGTTAAATTTTCATCTAAATGATCCTTCTCGTATTATTTAGAATGACGTCAAATTTCACGTGAAATGATGCTTTTATTCACGCACGTGAAGTGACACTTAGTCATTTCACAGACCAGTGCCCACTTGAATACTGCTCATTGTATAGGCAGATTTGAACTGTCATCATTTTTAAATGACTTTGACCTAAAGTTTAACCCAGGTTAATATTGTTATCAAAATGACATCGTTTTGTATAAAATGACGCTATTTTGAACTTTGCTTGTTAAAAATGACATCAAATTTAACAAAAATGATGCTTTTCTTAACTTTGTAAAATAACGATGTTAAATTTTCATCTAAATGATCCTTCTCGTATTATTTAGAATGCCGTCAAATTTCACGTGAAATGATGCTTTTATTCAGGCACTGGGAAGTGACACTTAGTCGATTCACAGACCAGTGCCCACTTGAATACTGCTCATTGTAAAGGCAGAATTAAACTGTCATCATTTTTAAATGATTTTGACCTAAAGTTTAACTCAGGTTAATATTGTTATCAAAATGACATCTTTTCTCATAAAATGACGCTTTTCTGAACTTTGCTTGTTAAAAATGACATCAAATTTCACAAAAAACGATTCTTTTCTTAACTTTTTAAAATAACGATGTTAAATTTTCAACTAAATGATGCTTTTCTTAACTCAGTTAATAATGACATCAGATTTAACAAAAATGATGCTTTTCTTAACTTTTTTTAATAATGATGTCAAATGTCACCTAAATGCCGCTTTTCTTAACTCAGTTAATAATGACATCAAATTTAACAAAAATGATACTTTTCTTAACTTTTTAAAACAAGGATGTTAAATTTTCATCTAAATGATCCTTCTCGTATTATTTAGAATGACGTGAAATTTCACGTGAAATGATGCTTTTATTCACGCACGTGAAGTGACACTTAGTCGTTTCACGGACCAGTGCCCACTTGAATACTGCTCATTGTATAGGCAGAATTGAACTGTCATCATTTTTAAATGACTTTGACCTAAAGTTTAACCCAGGTTAATATTGTTATCAAAAATGACATCGTTTCTATAAAATGACGCTATTCTGAACTTTGCTTGTTAAAAATGACATCAAATTTCACAAAAATGATGCTTTTCTTAACTTTGTAAAATAACGATGTTAAATTTTCATCTAAATGATCCTTCTTGTATGATTTAGAATGCCGTCAAATTTCACGTGAAATGATGTTTTATTCACTAAATGACACTTAGTCGATTCACAGACCAGTGCCCACTTGAATACTGCTCATTGTATAGGCAGAATTAAACTGTCATTATTTTTAAATGATTTTGACCTCAAGTCTAACCCAGGTTAATATTGTTATCAAAATGACATCATTTCTTATAAAATGACGCTTTTCTGAACTTAACTTGTTAAAAATGACATCACATTTCACAAAAATAAGCCTTTTCTTTACTTTTTTTTTTAAAAATGACGTCAAATTTCACTTCAATGATGCTTCTCAAAATTAGGAATGATGTCAAATTTCACATAAAATGATGCTTTTATTCATGCACGCGAAGTGACACTTAGTCGTTTCACGGACCAGTGCCCACTTGAATACTGCTCATTGTATAGTCAGAAGTAAACTGTTATCATTTTTAAATGATTTTGACCTAAAGTTTAACCCAGGTTAATATTGTTATCAAAATGACATCGTTTCTTATAAAATGATGCTTTTCTGAACTTTGCTTGTTAAAAATGACATCAAATTTCACAAAAATGATGCTTTTCTTAACTTTGTAAAAAAAGGATGTTAAATTTTCATCTAAATGATTCTTCTCGTGTTATTTAGAATGACGTCAAATTTCACGTGAAATGATGCTTTTATTCATGCACATGAATTGACACTTAGTCGATTCACAGACCAGTGCCCACTTGAATACTGCTCATTTGCTTCCTGTATAGGCAGAATTAAACTGTCATTATTTTTAAATGACTTTGACCTAAAGTTTAACCCAGGTTAATATTGTTATCAAAATGACATCAAACTTTTACGTATAAAATGACGTTTTTCTGAACTTTGCTTGTTAAAAATGACATCAAATTTCACAAAAAACGATGCTTTTCTTAACTTTTTAAAATAACGATGTTAAATTTTCAACTAAATGATGCTTTTCTTAACTCAGTTAATAATGACATCAGATTTAACAAAAATGATGCTTTTCCTAACTTTTTTTAATAATGATGTCAAATGTCACCTAAATGCAGCTTTTCTTAACTCAGTTAAGAACGAGATCAAATGTCATCAAGTTTAATATAAAGTGATGCTGTATTTCATGCCCATGAATTGACACATGAGAATTTTGACATTAATAAAAATAACATTTTAGATAATTAAGTCGTCAGTTGTGACTAAAATGTAAACTCAGATGATTAAATATTATGAATTTTACTAGTAAATTACGATTGGCATCATTACGAACCTGTGCTCACATGCGCCACCTGGTGGTTGGAAAGTGTAATGAAAATGTGATTTTTAAGTGTCGGAAAACGTCAAAAAGGTGAATTCCCATAGACTTAAAATTAGGGTTATGACCTTATAAGTGGATACCCTGTCATTTGACACAAAAAAATTAGCTTTAATGGAAAAGAATATAAGAATTGAGTCAAATGTTTTGAAAAATGCTGGACAGAACCCTAACCCATGATAACAACATAGAATGAACCCTAACCCTAAAATGATGCTTTTAATGCCTAACACTTAAGCCTAACTCCTAGACCAGTGCCAACCTAAATACTGCTCATTGTATAGGGCAGGAACAGTGGACTGGCCCTGACCATTTAAAATAATTTCAACCCTAAAGTTTCCCAGGTTCGGATTGTTTGGGAAAGAATGAAAAATTAAATTTTGCATTCATAATTAGAATCAGTGCAGCACTAACCCTTGATGCATTCCAATCCTAATTAAACTTATTGAAATTGGGAACAGTGTTTTTTATAAAACATGAGGTCTGAATAACACAATATGGTAAAAAATGACATTTCAAATTTCAAACTGATGATAAAAACAGATGATAGACCTGCCCCTTCTTCCCTCAAGGTAAACCTGACGCACATGATCACCAGTTAATGACTTATGGTTCAATCCTACAGATGATGAATTTTCCTTTTTTCCTTTTGTTCTCTCTTATTTAGAATGTCTCTGTTCATAGGTGAAATCATGCTTTTCATGAAACCAGTCTTGAGTTTCTATTGGCAGCACCCTTTGCTTCTTTCATATAGTCATCCCTGGTTTCCCACAATACCTATATTATTCCAAATGGTGGACATGAAATCATGATTAAATTGCATTTACATTGTATAAAAAATAGAAATGAAATCTCTTCTTTTCCTAATGACATCGTCATTAATTTAGATATGCATGTAGCACAATAACTCTAACCTTAACCCCTTTCGGCCTGCACACGGTGTTTATTGATCAAATGAACCCTAATTATGCTTTTATTACAATTTTTTTTGGAAACATGGGAAATTTATGTGGGGATACATAAAAATAAAAATCCAGATATATTGAAATATTATGTCAATTGTGATCTTTGGAAGACATGGGAAGGATCAGACTGATGGTAAAAACATCTTAGACTTACTTCAAAACATCAAGGAAAAATGTCTTCAAAGTGATATGTGAGTTTCTCAGAAGAGAGGACCTCCGGGTTCAGTGGAACAGACGCTGAATTTTCCTTTTTACTTTTTCTTTTCTATTTTTTCCCTTTTTTTTATTTTTTTATTCTCTTTTGCCTTTTATAGTGGCATAGTTGACTCAGCGGACACTGTTTATAAAACCTTGCCCCTGGAATGGGTGAAAGGGGTGATGAAAGGATTAAATATGTTTAAACTTTCCCTGGTTCAAAACCCATTAAAATTAAATTATTAAACAAATAAACAATTAAATGATTAAATATATTAAGAAATTAACTGGAACTTATTTATTTGCCTAGGAAATTATTAGGTACTGGCGCTGATTTGTGCCAACCCTCTGATTAACCTAACCCTAACCCTAACCCTAACCCTTGTTATTTTAACCCTAACCCTAACCCTAACCCTAACCCCTAATTGCCATTCAAGGGTTAATAAAAATAATTATTGACGTCAGTTGTAATTTTTCCGACACTTTCGGTAAAAATGCATGCAGTACCCCACTTTGACCACTAGGTGGCGATGCAGTCCACGGTTAAACTTGACGTCATTTGTAACCTATTTGCTTAGAAACTTTAAATGATTCACCTGATTTTTTCATGCTCAACTCGGAAAATGTCACTTTTCTTAACCCTCAGATTACAAATGACATCAATTTTCACTCATCCGCTGACATCAACTTTCATACAAAATGACACTTTCCATAATATTGTTCTTTAGAATGACGCCAAGTTCAATCAAAACAATGCTTTCTTAAACGTCTTGGGTATTGGTTTTAATAATGATGGTAAGTTCCACCAAAATCATTTTCCTTGATGTTAAAAATGACATGGAATGATGTTTTTTTCATGAACGCAAAGTGACACTTAGACATTTCACAGGATGGTTCGTATCCCAGTGTGGCGCCTGCCGTGGTCTAAGGCTGAGGTGTCACAACTCAATTCTTTGCGCGCTCGCTGCGACTGAACCGAACGTTCGACCGAGAGCAAACGACCCTTGTTGGACTCGGCTCGGCCAGCGGTACCGCATATCTGAGTCCCGGGTTTGTGCGGCGCCCCCTGTGGTCAAAGTGTATAACTCGCTACTTGCGAATGAACTACGGGTCCGGCTCTCACTTATGTCAGACTCCTGAGGGAGGCGACTCGGGATCCTGAGTTTTGGCCCGATCGCACTTTCCTAGCTCGTGCCGCGACCTTCCAAAGTTGTGCCAAATCGCACTTTCTAGGGGGCGCTACGGGCCGCCCGTGGCGGCCAGCTGCCTGAAACTCGGGGGATGGCCTCGGCCTCCTGGAACGCTTCTGCGTGCCGAGTTTCGTGTCCCTCGGACGTTCTGGTGCCGACCTCATTTTTTCCACCAACAAAAAATGACCTCCTGCAGGTGTTAGAGTGCTGTAAGGCCTGTTTTCTTTTGGGGCGTCGGACCCAAAATGTCCGACGCGCGCGCTTTTCGGATATGTGGTAGAGGGTCCCCGGACCTTCCCGGGCGTATATTTTGGGGCGCCTCCCTTCCTCCGTTCTCTCGGGAGAGGCCGTCAAACACGGGCACGTCCTATGTGAAATTTGAATGGGACTGTTGTGCAAACTTTGTAAGTTCACAGATGCCAAAGGGAAAGAGATACGGCTCTCAAACTTGTAGGCAATGTTAAGCGTGCTCTCTGGTGACGGGAGATGACACCCGTAAACGATGGAGACCGTGCTCCTCTCTGGTGAATTTTGGCAATTTTTTCAAATTATTACTGTAGGCAATGTAAAGTCAATGGTATGCCTCAACGTAACATTTCCCCCCACGGATATGGGAAGCCAATGAGCTAGGGCTTCCAAACGTGGCGCTCACACTCTCTCGTGACAGGAGATGACACGTGCAAAAACTTAAGACCGTGCTCCACCCTGGTGAATTTTGGCAATTTTTCCAAGTAATTACTGTAGGCAACGTTAAGTCAATGGTAGGCCTCAACGTAACGTTTCCCCCCACGGATATGGGAAGCCAATGAGCTAGGGCTCCCAAACTGGGCACGTGCGCTCTCTAGTGACGGGAGATGACACCCGTAAACAGAGGAGACCGTGCTCCTCTCTGGTGAATTTTGGCACATTTTTTTTCTGGAAGCTTAGAACTACTTAGACTCATAATCTCTAATAGGCACAACAAACAACTACATTACCCAACATCCTCAGCATGTTGGGTAATGTAGTATCCTTTCCTCTCTGGTGAATTTTGGCACATTTTTTGCCTGGAAGCATGGAGCTAATTAGACTCAGAATCACTAATACAGACAACTACATTACCCTACATCCTCAGCATTTTCCCTCCTTTTTTTTAAACCAATCAGAACTCGACGTGTGTTAACCCTTCACTCAATGCCACACTGATATCCAATCGCAACCATCAAAACCTTTTTCCAGAAATACCAATGACGTGAAGTGTCACATAAATGATGATTCTCTTAACTCAGTTAATAATGACATCAAATTTCACAAAAAATGATGCTTTTCTTAGCTTTTTTAAATACTGGTGTTAAATTTTCACCTAAATGATGCTTTTCTTAACTCAGTTAATAATGACATCAAATTTAACAAAAATGATACTTTTCCTAACTTTTTAAAACAAGCATGTTAAATTTTCACCTAAATGATCCTTCTCGTATTATTTAGAATGAGGCTTTTCTTAACTTTTTAAATAACAATGTTAAATTTTCACCTAAATGATGCTTTTCTTAACTCAGTTAAGAATGATGTCTCATTTCACAAATATGATGCTTTTATTCACGCACGAAGTGAAGTGACACTTTGTCGTTTCACAGACCAGTGCCCACTTGAATACTGCTCATTGTATAGGCTGAATTGAACTGTCATAATTTTTAAATGATTTTGATCTCAAGTCTAACTCAGGTTAATATTGTTATCAAAATGACATCATATCGTATAAAATGACGCTTTTCTGAACTTTGCTTGTTAAAAATGACATCAAATTTCACAAAAAAATAAGCCTTTTCTTTACTTTTTTTAAAAAATGATGTCAAATTTCACTTGAATGATGCTTCTCAAAATTAGGAATGATGTCAAATTTCACGTGAAATGATGCTTTTATTCAGGCACTGAATTGACACTTAGTCGATTCACAGACCAGTGCCCACTTGAATACTGCTCATTGTATGGGCAGAATTAAACTGTCATCATTTTTAAATGACTTTGACCTCAAGTTTAACCCAGGTTAATATTGTTATCAAAATGACATCGTTTCATATAAAATGACGCTTTTCTGAACTTTGCTTGTTAAAAATGACATCAAATTTCACAAAAAACGATACTTTTCTTAACTTTTTAAAATAACGATGTTAAATTTTCAACTAAATGATGCTTTTCTTAACTCAGTTAATAATGACATCAGATTTAACAAAAATGATGCTTTTCTTAACTTTTTTTTAATAATGATGTCAAATGTCACCTAAATGCCGCTTTTCTTAACTCAGTTAATAATGACATCAAATTTAACAAAAATGATACTTTTCTTAACTTTTTAAAACAAGGATGTTAAATTTTCATCTAAATGATCCTTCTCGTATTATTTAGAATGACGTCAAATTTCACGTGAAATGATGCTTTTATTCACGCACGTGAAGTGACACTTAGTCGTTTCACAGACCAGTGCCCACTTGAATACTGCTCATTGTATAGGCAGATTTGAACTGTCATCATTTTTAAATGACTTTGACCTAAAGTTTAACCCAGGTTAATATTGTTATCAAAATGACATCGTTTTGTATAAAATGACGCTATTTTGAACTTTGCTTGTTAAAAATGACATCAAATTTCACAAAAATGATGCTTTTCTTAACTTTGTAAAAAGAGGATGTTAAATTTTCATCTAAATGATCCTTCTTGTATTATTTAGAATGCCGTCAAATTTCACGTGAAATGATGCTTTTATTCAGGCACTCGAATTGACACTTAGTCGATTCACAGACCAGTGCCCACTTGAATACTGCTCATTGTATAGGCAGAATTAAACTGTCATCATTTTTAAATGACTTTGACCTAAAGTTTAACCCAGGTTAATATTGTTATCAAAATGACATCGTTTCGTATAAAATGACGCTTTTCTGAACTTTGCTTGTTAAAAATGACATCAAATTTCACAAAAACGATTCTTTTCTTAACTTTTTAAAATAACGATGTTAAATTTTCAACTAAATGATGCTTTTCTTAACTCAGTTAATAATGACATCAGATTTAACAAAAATGATGCTTTTCTTTACTTTTTTTTTAATAATGATGTCAAATGTCACCTAAATGCCGCTTTTCTTAACTCAGTTAATAATGACATCAAATTTAACAAAAATGATACTTTTCTTAACTTTTTAAAACAAGGATGTTAAATTTTCATCTAAATGATCCTTCTCGTATTATTTAGAATGACGTCAAATTTCACGTGAAATGATGCTTTTATTCACGCACGTGAAGTGACACTTAGTCGTTTCACGGACCAGTGCCCACTTGAATACTGCTCATTGTATAGGCAGAATTGAACTGTCATCATTTTTAAATGACTTTGACCTAAAGTTTAACCCAGGTTAATATTGTTATCAAAAATGACATCGTTTCTCATAAAATGACGCTTTTCTGAACTTTGCTTGTTAAAAATGACATCAAATTTCACAAAAATGATGCTTTTCTTAACTTTGTAAAATAAGGATGTTAAATTTTCATCTAAATGATCCTTCTTGTATTATTTAGAATGCCGTCAAATTTCACGTGAAATGATGGTTTTATTCAGGCACTCGAATTGACACTTAGTCGATTCACAGACCAGTGCCCACTTGAATACTGCTCATTGTATAGGCAGAATTAAACTGTCATTATTTTTAAATGATTTTGACCTCAAGTCTAACCCAGGTTAATATTGTTATCAAAATGACATCATTTCTTATAAAATGACGCTTTTCTGAACTTAACTTGTTAAAAATGACATCACATTTCACAAAAATAAGCCTTTTCTTTTTTTTTTTTTAAAAATGACGTCAAATTTCACTTCAATGATGCTTCTCAAAATTAGGAATGATGTCAAATTTCACATAAAATGATGCTTTTATTCATGCACGCGAAGTGACACTTAGTCGTTTCACGGACCAGTGCCCACTTGAATACTGCTCATTGTATAGTCAGAAGTAAACTGTTATCATTTTTAAATGATTTTGACCTAAAGTTTAACCCAGGTTAATATTGTTATCAAAATGACATCGTTTCTTATAAAATGATGCTTTTCTGAACTTTGGTTGTTAAAAATGACATCAAATTTCACAAAAATGATGCTTTTCTTAACTTTGTACAATAACGATGTTAAATTTTAATCTAAATGATTCTTCTCGTGTTATTTAGAATGACGTCAAATTTCACGTGAAATGATGCTTTTATTCATGCACACGAATTGACACTTAGTCGATTCACAGACCAGTGCCCACTTGAATACTGCTCATTGTATAGGCAGAATTGAACTGTCATTATTTTTAAATGACTTTGACCTAAAGTTTAACCCAGGTTAATATTGTTATCAAAATGACATCGTTTCGTATAAAATGACGTTTTTCTGAACTTTGCTTGTTAAAAATGACATCAAATTTCACAAAAAACGATGCTTTTCTTAACTTTTTAAAATAACGATGTTAAATTTTCAACTAAATGATGCTTTTCTTAACTCAGTTAATAATGACATCAGATTTAACAAAAATGATGCTTTTCCTAACTTTTTTTAATAATGATGTCAAATGTCACCTAAATGCAGCTTTTCTTAACTCAGTTAAGAACGAGATCAAATGTCATCAAGTTTAATATAAAGTGATGCTGTATTTCATGCCCATGAATTGACACATGAGAGTTTTGACATTAATAAAAATAACATTTTAGATAATTAAGTCGTCAGTTGTGACTAAAATGTAAACTCAGATGATTAAATATTATGAATTTTACTAGTAAATTACGATTGGCATCATTACGAACCTGTGCTCACATGCGCCACCTGGTGGTTGGAAAGTGTAATGAAAATGTACGAAAAGTGTCGGAAAACGTCAAAAAGGTGAATTCCCATAGACTTAACATTAGGGTTATGACCGGGCGGAGTGGATACCCTGTCATTTGACACAAAAAAAATTAGCTTTAATGGAAAAGATATATAAGAATTGAGTCAAAATGTTACGAAAAGGGTCGCTGGACAGAACCCTAACCCTAACCCTAACCCTAACCCTAACCCTAACCCTAACCCTAACCCTAACCTAACCCTAACCCTAACCCTAACCTGGCCAACCTTTAACCCCCCTAACCCTAAAGACCTGAAAAGACCAATGTAGGGGGACCATCGAAAACTTCCACCAAAACCTAACCCTAACCCTAACCCTAACCCTAACCCTAACCCTAACCCTAACCCCAACCCTAACCCTAACCCTAACCCTAACCCTAACCCTAACCCTAACCCTAACCCTAACCCTAACCCTAACCCTAACCCTAACCCTCCCAAACCTTAACACTATAAGGGTAACCCTAACCCCAACCCTAACCTTAACCAAGTTCCCCTAAAAATGGTAACAGTAACCCTAATCTTACCCCTAATCCTAACTCTCCAACCCTAAACTGTAACCCTAACCCCAACCCTAACCCTAAGTCCCCCAACCCTAAAAAACTGGAACAGTAACCCTAACTATAACTCTAAACCCTAATCGTAAGCTCTCCAACCCTAAGCGGTAGCAGTAACCCTAGCCCTAACCCTAAGGGTCAACCCTAACTCTATCCGTAACCCTAATCTTAACCCCAACCCTAAAGAGATACTAAAAAATTACATATCTAAAAAGAATAAACATAATCTAATAAAATTAATACAAGAAAATTACAATAAGAATAAATAAAAATACAAATTAAAGTATAAAAATATATAATATCTAAATATACTCCATAACAAACCACTCCGCAGTGGGGAAATTTAAAATTAGAAACAAAAAGGTATTTTAAGATACCAACATTAAAGAAAGAAGCAGAAATTTGAATAGGGGCCTCTGGGTAATCATATATTGGAACTTTGGAGATGAATATCTCGGGAAGGATTAAAGATAAAAACATAGTTTTTCTGCGTCTGAAAGTACAACTGCTTCTCTTAAAGACCACATAGTTTGTGAGGTCGGAAAAAACTAAACCGTGTCCGAAGAGAACAGACTAAATTAGGGCCTTAGGATGCAGGAGGCAATTGAGCTGTGTGGGTCCGACCCAGTAGAAGCCTGATGGCTTCCCGAAGGGTTCCAGTGTCTGGGGAATACTCGGCTGGAACAGGTAGGGAAGCCATCCGCTGGGAAAAAGGACCAGCACCCAGGGCTGTCTGGGAGGTGACGTAATGCACGGTACCTACCTTCCCGGGCCCTGATCAGGCAGACTGGGAAACCTTGCGGTGTTAACGAACAGTCTGCTTGGGGGAAACGCCAGAGCAAGCCCCACGAAGGGAGGCCCTCTCGCAGGCTCTACTCAGGTGATCGGGCAACCTTGCGGTGTTAACAAAGATTACTTGGGTAGAGCAAAGTAAGTATCCAGCCCCCCTGGGTCCACTTGGACAGCACGCAGGGACGGTGGTCTGGGGCCTACAGACCTTAATTGGTGGCCCAGTCTTCTACCGGTGGCTAGCACCACTCACACACCTGTCCACGATGCACTACACCAGCGCGTTTCCTGGGACCCGGAGAAGAGATATGAAAAATAGCATTTAGTTTAAAAACCTAAAATAAAAAGGAAAAACTAAAAACAGCAAAAACAGTCTTTTTGCAGGATAACTAAAGAATACCCAAAGTAATTTGCAGAAAAACCTAAGAGCAGGATAACTGCAGAATAAAGTAAGTTGAGGTTGATTAAACCCTCAAAAACTAAACAAAGATTACTAAAAGAAAATCAATTGGATATGGGACACAAGCCGAGGCCTGATCTCCCTTGGCTGGCCGCCTCAGAGGAGGGTGTATAGTGTTGAAAGGCCGAAACACCCGATGATCCTGAGGTACACTACTGATGATGTGTCCTAAAATTCAGTTAAAATTGCACATCAAAAAGAGTAACAGGGCCTACTAAAACCTAAAGCAAGAAAACTATAACAAAAACTAAAGTATAGAAAGAGAAGGCCAGTGGAGGCCTAAAAAGAAATAAAAACTAAATCTGGCAGGACGGGGATGTGGTGGCCTAGTGCTGAAAGGCCAGAACACCCTATGACCCTGACATGACCAATGAAGTGTTAGAAAACTCAGTGAAACAGGACGGGGATGTGGTGGCCTAGTGCGCCAGAAAACCCTATGACCCTGACATACGCCACCAATGATGTGAAAATCGCACATCAAAAGGGAATACAAGGCCTACTAAATACAAAAAGAAAAGGAAAGCTTTTGGATACCCACAAAAAGAAAAAAAGAACTAAATCTCGCAGGCCTCTGGGACGGGGTGTGGAGGCCTAGGGCTGAAAGGTCAAAACACCTTGTGATCCTGACATACACTACTAATGTTGTGTTTAAAAATACAGTGAATATTACACACAACTAAAACCTAAGCAAGAAAACTACAACAAAAACTAAAGTATAGAAAGAGAAGGCCAGTGGAGGCCTAAAAAGAAATAAAAACTAAATCTGGCAGGACGGGGATGTGGTGGCCTAGTGCTGAAAGGCCAGAACACCCTATGACCCTGACATACGCCACCAATGATGTGAAAATCGCACATCAAAAAGGGAAAACAAGGCCTACTAAATACAAAAAGAAAAGGAAAGCTTTTGGATACCCACAAAAAGAAAAAAAGAACTAAATCTCGCAGGCCTCTGGGACGGGGGTGTGGAGGCCTAGGGTCGAAAGGTCAAAACACCTTGTGATCCTGACATACACTACTAATGTTGTGTTTAAAAATACAGTGAATATTACACACCTGAAAGAGTAACGAGGCCTACATGAGCAATAATGAACCTGAAAATAAGAAAGTGAAAGGTCATTGGGACAAGTGTACAGCCTAACATGCGTCGGCCCGTGCCCTGCCTTTGAGCCCCCATTTCAACCACATGGTCTGAAAGGACTAATGTGGGGGATCATCGGAAAACTTCCACAAAACCTAACCAACCCCTACTCTGGTCCTAACCCTAACCATACTTGGGGCCTAAAAAACCAACCCTAGTCTGGGCCCTGACCCCAACCTGTTTCTAACCCCAACCAGGTAGGGGGCCCTGACCCCAACCCTGATGGGGATTTTGGGGATAAGCTAGATGCTAAGCTTAACCCTAATCTAGGGCCCTAACCTTAACCCCTATTAGGCCCTAGGTTATTAGCCGGGCCTTAAGGCCAACCCTAACCAGGGCCCTGACCCCAACCCTGACCCCAACCCTAACCCCAACCCTAATTTTAACCCTGATTTGAGGCCCTGACCCTAACCTTGTCCTAACCCCAACCCCAATTGGGACCCCAGCCCTAACCCTAAGGGGAGCCCTGATTTTAACCCTATTTGTAATATGGGCCTGGGCCCTGACCCCAACCCTTATTGGGGCTCTAATTTTAACCCTAACCCCAGTTTAACCCTAGGTTTTAATTTTCCCCCTTTAAAAAAAGGAAATACGCAACAGGCCAGAGCACTAAAGGGCTTTGTGCCCTTTTTTTAAAACTGTAAATTTAACATAACCTAACCCTAACCCTAACCCTAACCCTAACCCTAACCCTAACCATGCCCGCTCAGGGGCCAAAAAAGTAATTATTGACGTCAGTTGTAACTTTCCGACACTTTCGGTAAAAAATGCATGCAGTACCCCACTCTGACCACTAGGCGGCGATGCAGTCCACGGTTAAACTTAGCGTCATTTGTAACCTATTTGCTTAGAAACTTTAAATGATTCACCTGATTTTTTCGTAACTCTCGAAATGTCACTTTTCTTAACCCTCAGATTACAAATGACATCAATTTTCACTCATCCGCTGACATCAACTTTCATACAAAATGACACTTTCCATAATATTGTTCTTTAGAATGACGCCAAGTTCAATCAAAACAATGCTTTTCTTAAACGTCTTGGGTATTGGTTTTAATAATGATGGTAAGTTCCACCAAAATCATTTTCCTTGATGTTAAAAATGACGTGGAATGATGTTTTTTTTCATGCACGCAAAGTGACACTTAGACATTTCACAGGATGGTTCGTATCCCGGCGCGGCGCCCGCCGTGGTCTAAGGCTGAGGTCTCACAACTCAATTCTTTGCGCGCTCGCTGCGACTGAACCGAACGTTCGACCGAGAGCAAACAACCTTTGTTGGACTCGGCTCGGCCAGCGGTACCGCATATCTGAGTCCCGGGTTGGTGTGGCGCCCCCTGTGGTCAAAGTGTATAACTCGCTACTTGCGAATGAACTACGGGTCCGGCTCTCACTTATGTCAGACTCCTGAGGGAGGCGACTCGGGATCCTGAGTTTTGGCCCGATCGCACTTTCCTAGCTCGTGCCACGACCTTCCAAAGTTGTGCCAAATCGCACTTTCTAGGGGGCGCTACGGGCCGCCCGTGGCGGCCAGCTGCCTGAAACTTGGGGGATGGCCTCGGCCTCCTGGAACGCTTCTGCGTGCCAAGTTTCGTGTCCCTCGGACGTTCTGGTGCCGACCTCATTTTTTCCACCCACAAAAAATGACCTCCTGCAGGTGTTAGAGTGCTGTAAGGCCTGTTTTCTTTTGGGGCGTCGGACCCAAAATGTCCGGCCGACGCGCTTTTCGGATATGTGGTAGAGGGTCCCCAGACCTTCCCGGGCGTATATTTTGGGGCGCCTCCCTTCCTCCGTTCTGTCGGGAGAGGCCGTCAAACATGGGCACGTCCTATGTGAAATTTGAATGGGACTGTCGTGCAAACTTTCTAAGTTCACAGATGCCAAAGGGAAAGAGATACAGCTCTCAAACTCGCCGCGCGTGCTCTCTAGTGACGGGAGATGACACCCGTAAACAATTGAGACCGTGCTCCTCTCTGGTGAATTTTGGCACATTTTTTTCTGGAAGCTTAGAACTACTTAGACTCATAATCTCTAATAGGCACAACAAAGAACTACAATACCCAACATCCTCAGCATGTTGGGTAATGTAGTATCCTTTCCTCTCTGGTGAATTTTGGCACATTTTTTGCCTGGAAGCATGGAGCTACTTTGAATCACTAATACAGACAACAACAACTACATTACCCTACATCCTCAGCATTTTCCCTCCTTTTTTTTAAACCAATCAGAAGTAGACGTGTGTTAACCCTTCACTCAATGCCACACTGATATCCAATCGCAACCAAGAAAAACCTTTTTTTCAGAAATACCAATGACGTGAAGTGTCACATAAATGATGATTCTCTTAACTCAGTTAATAATGACATCAAATTTCACAAAAATGATACTTTTTTTAACCTTTTAAAACAAGCATGTTAAATTTTCACCTAAATGATCCTTCTCGTATTATTTAGAATGACGTCAAATTTCACGTGAAATGATGCTTTTCTTAACTTTTTTAAATAACAGTGTTAAATTTTCACCTAAATGATGCTTTTCTTAACTCAGTTAAGAATGATGTCAAATTTCACAAATATGATGCTTTTATTCACGCACACGAAGTGACACTTAGTCGTTTCACAGACCAGTGCCCACTTGAATACTGCTCATTGTATAGGCAGAATTAAACTGTCATTATTTTTAAATGATTTTGATTTCAAGTCTAACCCAGGTTAATATTGTTATCAAAATGACATCATATCGTATAAAATGATGCTTTTCTGAACTTTGCTTGTTAAAAATGACATCAAATTTCACAAAAAAATAAGCCTTTTCTTTACTTTTTTTAAAAAATGATGTCAAATTTCACTTGAATGATGCTTCTCAAAATTAGGAATGATGTCAAATTTCACATAAAATGATGCTTTTATTCATGCACGCGAAGTGACACTTAGTCGTTTCACGGACCAGTGCCCACTTGAATACTGCTCATTGTCTAGGCAGAATTAAACTGTCATCATTTTTAAATGACTTTGACCTAAAGTTTAACCCAGGTTAATATTGTTATCAAAATGACATCGTTTCGTATAAAATGACGCTTTTCTGAACTTTGCTTGTTAAAAATGACATCAAATTTCACAAAAAATAAGCCTTTTCTTAACTTTTTAAAATAACGATGTTAAATTTTAAACTAAATGATCCTTCTCGTATTATTTAGAATGCCGTCAAATTTCACGTGAAATGATGCTTTTATTCACGCACTCGAAGTGACACTTAGTCGTTTCACGGACCAGTGCCCACTTGAATACTGCTCATTGTATAGTCAGAAGTAAACTGTTATCATTTTTAAATGATTTTGACCTAAAGTTTAACCCAGGTTAATATTATCAAAATGACATCGTTTCTTATAAAATGACGCTTTTCTGAACTTTGGTTGTTAAAAATGACATCAAATTTCACAAAAATGATGCTTTTCTTAACTTTGTACAATAACGATGTTAAATTTTAATCTAAATGATCCTTCTCGTGTTATTTAGAATGACGTCAAATTTCACGTGAAATGATGCTTTTATTCATGCACATGAATTGACACTTAGTCGATTCACAGACCAGTGCCCACTTGAATACTGCTCATTGTATAGGCAGAATTAAACTGTCATCATTTTTAAATGACTTTGACCTAAAGTTTAACCCAGGTTAATATTGTTATCAAAATGACATCGTTTCTTATAAAATGACGCTTTTCTGAACTTTGGTTGTTAAAAATGACATCAAATTTCACGAAAAACGATGCTTTTCTTAACTTTTTAAAATAACGATGTTAAATTTTCAACTAAATGATGCTTTTCTTAACTCAGTTAATAATGACATCAGATTTAACAAAAACCCAGTAGAAGCCTGATGGCTTCCCGAAGGGTTCCAGTGTCTGGGGAATACTCGGCTGGAACAGGTAGGGAAGCTATCCGCTGGGAAAAAGGGCCAGCACCCAGGGCTGTCTGGGAGGTGACGTAATGCACGGTACCTACCTTCCCGGGCCCTGATCAGGCGGACTGGGAAACCTTGCGGTGTTAACAAACAGTCTGCTTGGGGGAAACGCCAGAGCAAGCCCCACGAAGGGAGGCCCTCTCGCAGGCTCTACTCAGGTGATCGGGCAACCTTGCGGTGTTAACAAAGATCACTTGGGTAGAGCAAAAGTAAGTATCCAGCCCCCCTGGGTCCACTTGGACAGCACGCAGGGACGGTGGTCTGGGGCCTACAGACCTTAAATGGTGGCCCAGTCTTCTACCGGTGGCTAGCACCACTCACACACCTGTCCACGATGCACTACACCAGCGCGTTTCCTGGGACCCGGAGAAGGGATATGAAAAATAGCATTTAGCTTAAAAACCTAAAATAAAAAGGAACAACTAAAAACAGCAAAACCAGTCTTTTTGCAGGATAACTAAAGAATACCCAAAGTAATTTGCAGAAAAACCTAAGAGCAGGATAACTGAAAAATAACCAAAGTAGAGGTTGATTAAACCCTCAAAAACTAAAGAAAGATTAATAAAAGAAAATCAATTGGATATGGGACACAAGCCGAGGCCTGATCTCCCTTGGCTGGCCGCCTCAGAGGAGGGTGTATAGTGTTGAAAGGCCAAAACACCCGATGATCCTGAGGTACACTACTGATGATGTGTCCTAAAATTCAGTTACTCTTTTTGATGTGCAAATTTTAACAGGGCCTACTAAAACCTAAGCAAGAAAACTACAACAAAAACTAAAATATAGAGAGAAAAGGCCAGTGGAAGCCTAAAAAAGAAATAAAAACTAAATCTGGCAGGACGGGGAGGTGGTGGCCTAGTGCTGAAAGGCCAGAACACCCTATGACCCTGACATAGGCCACTAATGATGTGTTAGAAAACTCAGTGAAAATTGCACATCTAAAAGGGAAAACAAGGCCTACTAAATACAAAAAAAGAAGGAAAGCTTTTGGAAACTCATAAAAAGAGCTAAATCTCGCAGGCCTCTGGGACGGGGGTGTGGAGGCCTAGGGTCGAAAGGTCAAAACACCTTACGATCCTGAACATAGGCTACTAATGTTGTGTTTAAAAATACAGTGAATATTACACACCTGAAAGAGTAACGAGGCCTACATGAGCAATAATGAACCTGAGATTCAGGAGATAACAAAAATAAGAAAGTGAAAGGTCATTGGGACAAGTGTACAGCCTAACATGCATTGGCCCGTGCCCTGCCTTTGAGCCCCCATTTCAACCACATGGTCTGAAAGGACTAATGTGGGGGGGATCATCGGAAAACTTACAAAAACCTAACCCTAACCCTAACTATAACTCTAAAACCCTAACCCTAAGCTCTCCAACCCTAAGCTGTAGCAGTAACCCTAGCCCTAACCCTAAGGGTCAACCCTAACTCTATCCGTAACCCTAATCTTAACCCCAACCCTAAAGGGATACTAAAAAATTACACATCTAAAAAGAATAAACATAATCTAATAAAATTAATACAAGAAAATTACAATAAGAATAAATAAAAATACAATTTAAAGTAAAAAAATATATAATATCTAAATATACTCCATAACAAACCACTCCGCAGTGGGGAAATTTAAAATTAGAAACAAAAAGGTATTTTGAGATACCAACATTAAATAAAGAGCTGAAATTTGAATAGGGGCCTCTGGGTAATCATATATTGGAACTTTGGAGATGAATATCTCGGGTAGGATTAAAGATAAAAACATAGTTTTTTTCTGCGTCTGAAAGTACAATTGCTTCTCTTAAAGACCACATAGTTTGTGACGTCGAAAAAAACTAAACCGTGTCCGAAGAGAACAGACTAAATTGGGGCCTTAGGATGCAGGAGGCAATTGAGCTGTGTGGGTCCAACCCAGTAGAAGCTTGATGGCTTCCCGAAGGGTTCCAGTGTCTGGGGAATACTCGGCTGGAACAGGTAGGGAAGCCATCCGCTGGTAAAAAGGGCCAGCACCCAGGGCTGTCTGGGAGGTGACGTAATGCACGGTACCTACCTTCCCGGGCTCTGATCAGGCGGACTGGGAAACCTTGCGGTGCTAACGAACAGTCTGCTTGGGGGAAACGCCAGAGCAAGCCCCACGAAGGGAGGCCCTTTCGCAGGCTCTACTCAGGTGATCGGGCAACCTTGCGGTGTTAACAAAGATCACTTGGGTAGAGCAAAGTAAGTATCCAGCCCCCCTGGGTCCACTTGGACAGCACGCAGGGACGGTGGTCTGGGGCCTACAGACCTTAAATGGTGGCCCAGTCTTCTACCGGTGGCTAGCACCACTCACACACCGGTCCATGATGCACTACACCAGCACATTTCCTTGGACCCGGAGAAGGGATATGAAAAACAGCATTTAGTTTAAAAACTTAAAATAAAAAGGAACAGCAAAAACAGTCCTTTTGCAGGATAACTAAAGAATAACCAAAGCAAGGTGAGGTTGATTAAACCCTCAAAAACTAAAGAAAGATTAATAAAAGAAAATCAATTGGATATGGGACACAAGCCGAGGCCTGATCCCCCTTGGCTGGCCGCCTCAGAGGAGGGTGTTGTATAGTGTTGAAAGGCCGAAACACCCGATGATCCTGAGGTACACTACTGATGATGTGTCCTAAAATTCAGTAAAAATTGCACATCAAAAAGAGTAACAAGGCCTACTAAATCTAAGCAAGAAAACTAAACAAAAACTGAAGTACAGAAAGAAAAGGAAAAGACAGTGGAGGCCTACTAAATCTAAACAGTAAAATAACTCCACGAAATCTCGCAGGCCTCCTGGACGGGGGTGTTTCGGCCTAGTATTGAAAGGCCGAAGCGCCCTATGATCCTGACATACACTACTGATAATGTGTCCAAAAATGCAGTGAATATTGCACATCTGAAAGAGTAACAAGGCCTGCATTAGCAATAATGAACCTGAGATTCAGGAGATAACAAAAATAAGATGGTGAATGAAAGAGAGAGGGCATTGGGACAAGTGTACAGCTTAACATGCGTCAGCCCGTGCCTTGTCTTTGAGCCCTCATTTCAACTACATGGTCTGGAAAGACTAATGTAGGGGGGACCATCGGAAACTTTCCAAAAACCTAACCCTGCCAGTGCCATCGGACCAAGTTGACACAGAGAGATCCCAAATAAAACCCTCTCTGAATTCAACCACAGTATGGCTATTCCTATATGAAAGGGCCTCTTGGACAGGGGGTGGAGGCCTAGCCTTGAAAGTCCAAAACACCCCATGATCATAACATACACTACTGAAGATGTGTCCAAAAATTTAGTAAGAATTGCACATCTAAAAGAGTAACAAAGCCTATTAAACTACAATACAGAAAGAAAAGGAAAGAGGTTGGATGCCTAAAAAAGAAAATAAGAACTAAAATTCGCAGGCCTGTGGGAGCTCGCCTTAGTGTTAAATTAAACAAAAACATTATAATGAAAATTACGACATATGTAACACATGGGGACAGAGTGGGATTGCGACCCAGCAGCGAAACGCGCTAACCCGTATGAGACGATTGCTAGGGTTTTGATAAGTGTTTGCTAGGATGTGCCTAAGTGGTTGCCAGGCTGTTGCTAGGTTGTTGCTAAGTGGTTGCTAGGCGGGTGCTAGGGTAAACAGTATGGTTGCTAGTGACATGCACACCTTTGGTGAGTTTTGGGTCACAGCCTCTCTGACTTATGTTTTTGGTGGGTTGCCCCATGTGACTAGTGATTGGCCAATGGGCAAACCATGTGACTGAACCAATTTATAAATGCGGATTGCTTACCCCAGCCCCTTTCATTATAGGCTGCATTCATTGAGCTAAGCAGCCATTTTAAGAATGTGTCTCCCTAAAGAGTTTAGTGTTTTATACTTGGAATGTACTTCTATCACAGTCAATGAGGGAAAAATGGAATTGAATACCAAATTTGGTACTGATCAAAATGATCTAAATATAAATCCTGTGACCAGAAACTATACATAAATTTTGATCTCTCTCTCTCTCTCTCTCTCTCTCTCTCTCTAAATCTAAAAAACAACATAATTGAAGTGCAGGTAGACTCCTTTGGTACACAGGTTCTTAGGGCTTTTTATTACCAATAAAGACCATTTTCATTCCTGTGGGGGAATGATGGGCGTGTCAAACTCAACGTTAACCCTCCTTCAGGTCAAAAACATGGCACATCCCAGGTCTAGCGGCTGCCCTGGTGGCCTGTATAAAAACCGGCGTGCTTCTGTGGCTGGATACGGCCGCGATAGACTAAAAGGGTTTTGAAACTACTATGAAACAGGCTTTTCGGGCCTACTCATTCAAACGCTCACTGTGCTCGAACCGAGCGTCCGACAGATGCCGTTCTGATGTCGCCGGACTCGGCTCATCTCCTGCTACCGAGCACTGGAGCCCAGGCTTGGTGCCGCAGCTTAGCTCAGCGCCCCCGTGGTAAAATTTTATAACTTTTTCATGAAGCAAGCTTTGGATGTGGATTTCATATATGTTGAACATCTGTGGGAGGTGATTCATACCAGTGCATATTTACAATATTATACGCCCCCCTCCTTTTGACACATGGTCCTAACCGTGCGTCAGCTTGGCAATGAAAGAAAAGGCAGTGCACTGAAAAACGGGTTTGAGTTCATGGCCCTCATCCCAGGCGCAGTCCCTTCGCCACCAGGTCTTTCCTCGTTCCTCAGCTGCCGTCTGCAAAACACAAACATCCTTAAGAGAAAAGGGGTTGAGAGGTTCAGGAAGAGACAGCACCTGTGAGAGCGGGGAGGCTGGAGTGGTTACGGCGCTTTCGCAGCTTCATCTGCCATCACAAAGGCAAAATGACTGCAAATTTGTTAAATATTTTAAAAAGTCTGTGTGTGTGTTTTAAAGTGTGCACATTTAAAGTGTTAAACATGATAAAAGCTATTAAAATGTGAATATTCCCAATCTAGTGGTGAAAATACAGAGCTACACCATTCATATTTAGAAGGGGATTTTAAAGGCAAAATTACTCTACATTACATTACTTTACATTTTTTAGCAGATGCTCTTACGCAGAGCGACTTCCAAATAAGTGCATCACTGTGCTAAGAGTAGTTATCGCAAAGTATTACAAGAGGCCAGTAAGATACTAAGTTAAGTGCTAAATTAGTGTAAAAATTTTCAAAAATTAGTTTTGAAAACAGGGATAGATAGGATAGATAGAGACAGATAGAGAGGAAGGTAGACTAGAGATACAGCTTGAAAAGATGAGTCTCTTGAAAGTGCCCAGGGAGTCTGTTGTCCGAATCTCAGGCAGGAAGCTCATTCCACCAGCGTGGAGCCAGTACTGAGAAGAGGAGGGTTCGAGAGATGCTGCCCTTATATTTTGGGACACAGAGGCGAACCGAGGTAGCAGAGCGTAGCAAGCCTTGCTGGCGTGTAGGCCTTGATCATGTCCTGTATGTATTGGGGGGCTGATCTGTTAAGTCCCTTTAAGGTTACTAGCAAGGTCTTGAACTTGATCCTCGCTGCAACTCGCTGTAGCCAGTGGAGGGATTCAAGGAGAGGTGTCACATGGGCCTGCTTGGGGAGGTTGAATGTCAATCGGGCTGCTGCGTTCTGGATAAGCTGCAGCGGTCTGATGACATGCGCCGGGAGGCCAGCAAGCAGCGAGTTGCAGTAGTCCAGACGTGACAGCATGAGAGTGTGGATCACCACTTGAGCTGTGTATTTGGAGAGGTAAGGTCTGATCTTCCTAATGTTGAATAACAGGAATCTGCACATCCTGGATGTGGCTGCAGTATGCACTTTGAAGGACAGATTGCTGTCCAAAGTTACCCCTTGGTTTTTGGCAGCTGTGCTTGCTATCTCGATCTCGGTCTCATCAATGTTCAGTTTGAGCTGGTGCTTGTTCATCCAGCCCAAGATGTCAGTGAGACATGCAAATACTTTGGGAGTGATGCCCATATCGGGTGGGAAGGAAATGAACAGTTGGGTATCATCTACATATCATCTGCAAGTGACTGCAAATGTTTAAAAACCTGTGTGTAAGTCTGTGTGTGTGTGTGTTTGTGTGTGTGTGTGTGTGTGTGTGTGTGTGTGTGTGTGAGTGAGCCTGTGTCTGTGTGTGTCTTTGTGTTTTAAAGAGTAAAATGAAATAAAACGGGTAAAACTGTCAATTTCCGCCATCTGGTGGAGTTAATACAAAACTACACCATTCATATTTGAAAAGGGTTTCAAGCCAAAATGACTGCACATTTGTTAAATGCTTAAAAACACATCTGTGTGTGTGTCTGTGCGTGAGAGAGAGAGTGTGTGTGTGCATTTTTTCTGTGTGAATGTCTTTGTGATTGTGCAGTTTTTAAAGTGTACATATTTAAAGTGTAAAAAGTGGCGAAAAAGATAAAAACTGTCAATTTGTGCCACCTGGTGGACAAAATATAAAACTACACCATTCATATTTGAAAAGGGATTTTCAAGCCAAAATGACTGCAGATTTGTTAAATGTTTAAAAACGTGTGTGTGTGTGTGTGTGTGTCTGTGTCTGTGTGTGTGTCTGTGTGTGAGAGAGAGAGTGTGTGTGTGCGTTTTTTCTGTGTGAATGTCTTTGTGATTGTGCAGTTTTTAAAGTGTACATATTTAAAGTGTAAAACGTGACGAATATGATAAAAACTGTCAATTTGTGCCACCTGGTGGACAAAATATAAAACTACACCATTCATATTTGAAAAGGGATTTTCAAGCCAAAATGACTGCACATTTGTTAAATGCTTAAAAACACATCTGTGTGTGTGTCTGTGCGTGAGAGAGAGAGTGTGTGTGTGCGTTTTTTCTGTGTGAATGTCTTTGTGATTGTGCAGTTTTTAAAGTGTACATATTTAAAGTGTAAAACGTGATGAATATGATAAAAACTGTCAATTTGTGCCATCTGGTGGACAAAATATAAAACTACACCATTCATATTTGAAAAGGGATTTTCAAGCCAAAATGACTTCAAATTTTTAAACGTTATCAATTTTCACATTTTTATTGAGTACACTTTCAAACACACACACACACACACACACACACATAAACACACTCACATGAACTTTTTTTAAACGTCTAGAAAATTGCAGTCATTTTACCTTTCAAATCATCATTATAATATGACTGGTGTAGCTCTGTATTTTGTCCACCAGGTGGCGCTTATTTACACGTTCATCTGTTTCATCAATTTTTACACTTCGACAACACTTTAAAACACAAACACACGCAGAAGCACACAAACACACACAATCACAACAACATTTTAAAACATTTTAAAATTTGCAGTCATTTTGACTTTTAAATCACCATTAAAATATGAATGGTCTTGCTATCTATTGAATTCACTGAATGGTGCATATTCTTATTTTTTTCAGTTTTCTCATGCTTTTTTAATTTAAATGTTTACATTTTAATACACACAATCACCCAGACACACACACAAACTCTCAAATAATTTTTTTTCCTTTTGTCCTTTTGCTTTTAAAATCCACATTGAAATATGAATGGTGCATCTCTGCAATTTCTCCACTAGATGGCGCTTTTATACAAGTTTTATTTGTTTAATTAAGGCAGATTTATTTTTCTTTAATGGGATACACAAAACTGGTTTGCACAATATTAAAAAGAATCTGTGATACCTTACCAAAGTTTATCTGAATGCAGATGTTGTTCTCTAATAATAAGCTTAGCAAAGCCAATGCAATTGCCTTCTACAGACATTCTACAGACTTCATAGAGTACCATTTCCCGTTTTGTTCCCACTGCATAGACGATGCAGAGGATCTCAAACTCGCAACACTGGTTCCATATAACAAATAGACAAGTTACAAAAACAGACTTGAAGTTACATTTAAATGTATAATGTTTGTTCTCATATCATACATCAGATCAAAGTAGGATAGATTTTAGTATCACTCTTTCATTTAATATTTACTAAATTCCTTAATCACTTTTGCACATGCACTGTTAATAATATACACCATAATACACCAGCCATTTGGATTAAAAGGCTTGTGGTCACCTGAAACCTCCAGTTATTAATGACTGGTTGTTGTAGCTTTCCATCTAGGTTGGCTAATTTTTATTTAGCATTGATTGAACTTTCTTTTTTAAAGAAAAAAATTTAATCTGGGTGTTTGGACAAAATCTCACAAAATGCAGACACTCGGCTCAAGTGTACCGGAGACCTGGTGGAACCTATGGCGTGTTCTGGCCAGTGGAGGATTCTGCAGCATCAGGGAATGGGACAAAGTGACAAGCACACCAGATTGGCAGCGTAGAAGCAGATCTGCAGGAGCACCATGCAGTCTCCTCGGCTGGCGTACAGCGACGTGGGCTGGATGTAGGTCCTGTCAAAGTTGGCCAGCATCAGGTCTGTCTGGCAGTGTGTGGCACTGAGAGAAACTAACACACGAGCCAGGGAGTATTTGGCTGCACAGCTTGTTGCGGTCATTGAGCGAACTGTGTCAAAATGCATCACAAACCGTGGTTCATCCTGAAATGAGAATGACATAGACTTTCAACAGTGAACCCTGCAAGCGGCCATATGTGTGGCAGGACTGAATCAATACCTTTCAATACCTATTGTATTAAATATTTAAGCAAATGCATGCAAATATGATTATTGACTTAATTTTCATGTAAAAATGAAGAAAAAACAATAGAAGCTTACAGAGTCAGAGTCTCTTCCATCAAGTAAAACAAGGTCTTTCAGGGACCATTCTTCAGTTCTCTCATATGCACCTATCAGATCCAACCTGAGGTTTCTAACCACCGAAATCTGGACGGCTTTGAGTTTAGTCACTGAAAACGACAGACTAAAAATAAGCATGAATTCTTTGATCTTGATTATCTGTATCAGAACGTTATTGACCGTTAAATTATGATCATTGTTGATAGGAAATGTAATAACACTCATCATAAATTATATTAACCCTAAATATACCATAACATAAATAATATTATTATAATGTGTAATAAGTAAGAATTTATATTTTAAATATTCAAAAACAAGATTGTTTAAAATGGATTCATAGTGGTAATACTACTAGTACTGCTAATAATTATAATAATAATATGTATTCCACAAGTAAAAGATTATGATGCAGATGAAAAGCAATAAACAATCTCATATGACATTATTTTCATTATGAAGAAGATTACTTCACCTGATACACAGAGAAAATGTCTTCCTTCTGCAGGTTCTATTATCTCTATGAACTCCTCCAGATGTTGGCCCTCTGGTCTGAATAAGCTTCTCTGCATTTCTTCTTTTAGCAATGATGACATTTCTGAATATTAAACACTTCCCTTCATTTAGTGGCAGCTGTCAGAGTTGTCCCTCTAGTAGCACCGGCACAGACGCTCTCCTGTCCAGAATGCAGCAGGCAGGGACTCTACTGTGCAAATCGTGCTTCATTCATTATGAGTAATTACTTCCACAGAGAATGGGGAGTGAGCCCTTTAACAGAATTTTTCCTAAACTGATGTAATTGAAGCATCAATTAGATTCCATTATAATCACTAAATGCTTGGCTAAGTATTGATCTGTGGTATGCTCCATTAAAGATTTAGTTCCATTAGATTTGAAGGAGTATAAACGATGGTGCTAAACTTCCAAACAGACATTGATTCCCATGAAAAGGTCTTGTAAGAAGAGTCTATGTGCAGATTATATAGATTTATGAGAGCAGAAACCATGCCTAAAGGTATGTTTGAAGATGGTGTATGCTCATATTTTCCAAAAGGATTTTTATTTCTACCTTTACACCACTATTGAAAGTGATATTCAAATCATAGGACACTAAGTCTGAAATCACAGGAATTTCTACACCAAGAAAAATCAATAGCAAGCATTGCTACACCTACACAAACTAATCACAGCATTTTGCAGTCACACAAGGCAAATGATAGCCATAAATAATTAAATTATCAGAATTCAATTAAAGTGCCATATATGCACCATTTTACCAATTTACCAATTCTTGAGACTGGCTTCACTTCACTGTAAAAGGGTCCATGCCACCATTCACATTTTTCATGCCAGTTATCTTACTACCTTTGTTGCTCAAAGATACTTTGTCCTAAAGGTCTAACCATTCAGATAATCAGAACAATCTAAATAGGTTGTTGTGCTTTGTACTGTTATGGCTTCAGTGAGTGGGAATATTGAAAATTTTCAAGTAGAATAAACACAATGACAGAAGGCAAATTAAAAGAAAAACACAAGTTCTCTTGTGTTTCTAACAACTAACAACTAATACGAGTTGAAATGTCCTTCCTAATAACATGGCTGTATGTGACTCAACTGACATGATGTTTACCCAGGACAATGGCAGCCGTCAGTAGCTTTAGATACAGTATTTTTCAGCTAGGTAACTATCTACACTACACTACAATATTAGTCATCTACCTAAGGTTTTCTAGCTGGTAGTACCTGGCTAGCTGGCTGTTAAGCTGCCTCAGACTCATAAACCCCATGGGGATGGGGCACAGAAGGAGCTACCTCCCCCACTGCCATTTGTCTAAATAATACAGGATCATATGAAGGAACTGCATATCATTTGAAAAATATTTTCTTTTGCTCCAGACGTAGGTTTGGATTCTGGAAGGAAGGGTTTAATTACCTTTTTAAGGGAGCATGAAGGATTACAGTGTAAATCCTACCGGGGGCCAGGAGCCAGGTGCCAAAGTTGCTTTGTGTAGAGTTAGCACCAACTTTTCACTCTGCAGCATCAGACTTTCCCTTTTAGATATCAAATGGAAGGTTAAAAGGTTAAATATCAGGAAACTCATCAATAAGACATTACAACCTTCTCACTTTTCCTGCCCTCTGGCCTGCTGCTAAAATGGAAAATTAAGGTGACTCTACTACTCTGTAACTCCATCATATATATAAGTCAGGGCATCAGAGCGGAGCTCATTGTGTAAGGAGCAGAGCTCAGTGTATATGGAGTGGAGCTCAGTGTGTATGATCTTCCCACTACAAAATTACTGAGCACTTACTTGAACAGGGACATTACAGTGCATTCTTCCGTGCCATTTTATAGGACCACTTAAACCTGCCTTTTAGTAAACTTCCTAAACCTGCTGGTTGCACCCATGCTGCAGAAGGTGAACATCAGGAGTTTTTATTTTTTCAATTCAATACAATTCAATTCAAAACCCGACAAGATGCTAATCGGCTACCTGTTGGTTACCCTTCTACCAGCAGGAGATGATCAGCCTCCTTCCGACGCTCTCAGCAGAAGTCATGGCCAACTAAAGAGTAATCCTGCACCGCAGATACTGCAACAACGTCTGTCTAATCCACCACCCTTTGTGGCGATTCCACCATTCCAAACTAGCAAAGCGATTCCTAATACTCACATTCGTTGCAACATTGCAGCAACCTACAAACAGCGAAACTTCCCCCCCTTTCAATCAACGAACCACGAGAGAGTTCTGCGGGAGGATCACACAAAGCGTGAAGGATTGCTTGGTAGGCGTCTAAATCAGAAACATTGCTTCCAAAACTGAAGAGCTCTAAAAACTTTTATTACCTGAATAACCTTTAATGACTGAGTAACTTTTAATTACTGAATAACTTTGAAAACATCTAATGGACTCGAAGCTGGATTTTCCGAATCGTGGCTGACAGACACGTGCTTATTTAGTACTGGAATATAATATATTCAGTGGCGATCGAAATGGGCGAGAGAGAAAAGAAGACAAAGTAGTGATCAGAGAGCTGGAGGGGGGTAACTTTCAGATCTGAGGTGGAGCAGTCCTTGAGGAAGACCAGATACAACTGCCTTTATCTGCTGTAAAACATTTTGTACACTCGATGATCTTCTCTCATTTATCATAGTGCATTACAAGCTGTCCCCAGGCAGAAACAACCACACTGAAGCCATTACACCTTATACAAACAAACCTTAGAAGCCCTGCATAAAAAACCAAGAGTCATCATTTCATTTCATTATTGTCATTTAGCAGACACTCCTATCCAGAGCAACTTACATGGGTTTCAATTTTTACGTTAGCTGGATATTTACTGAGGCAACTGTGGGTTAATTACCTTGCCCAAGGGTACAGCAGCAGTGCCCCAGTGGGGAATTGAACCAGAAACCTTTTGGTTATGAGCCCTGCTCCTTACCATTATGCTACACTGCTGCCCTGTCATCATTGTAACATTACAAATAAATATAACTTGCTGACTTGCTGACAATTTACATTTTGTGTAGATGCTTGTCTGGTGTTATTCATGATGTGACGTCTACTCCTCTAAAAACGTATCTCTTTCAAGGAACAATGCTAGGGAGACAAGAGCTTCAGTTAGAGGCAATTGTATGGTACAGTTCAGGACGACAGCTTTTGGACAAACAGCATTCATGGTTAAGGCAGCAGGGAAATGGAATTCAATACCCACTAACATTACAGAATCCACAAGTTTCACAATTTTTAAATCAAGACTAAAAATTTGGCTCAAGACCACACAAAGAAAATAATAGAAAATAAAGTAGTTCTGGAACCGAGATGAGCCTTTTCAGTACTTTAGCATAAAATTACACAAATTAAGAGTGACAGTACGACTGACAGTATGAAATATTTTTATTTTAAACAGAAAAAACACCAATGGAACAGCTCCATTTGCCAGTCCACATAGTTGTTGGATAGAATACTATATCTTGATCAGTTGTGTTTTTACATAGCTACAAGGCTGCTCTATACAGTTTCATGATTGATATTAAAATATACCTCTGATAGATAATATGAGCTACTACATGTTTCACATTCCAATGAATAACGGAATGTCATAGTATAACACTATACAACACAAGTACTAGGACATAGGATATGCAATCTTACCATCAGCCAGCCGGTGGCAGTCATGTCTACAAAATCATGCAGCAATTCCAATCACAATTCTTGCATGAACCAGGTGCTGACAGAAAAGGACCCAATGATGAATTTGTATGCAGACATTTTGATAGAATGTTGTATATTGGGTAATGTACACTTCTTAGCTTTTCATCATTTGCAATCTTCAACATCTACAGATGCTCAGCTTGCTCATAACCAAATTTAACAGCAAAATGCAGTGACATCTATTGCACAGGAACCTGCTGTTGAAGAGAATACAAAAACCTTCCAACCAAGTACCAGCAACAAACACCTGGAGTGATGTCTGATTTGGAAAGCAACAATATTATTTTGGTATCTTTTGCTGATTAATCAATTTAAGGTAATTTTGTGCTCTCATCCATTTCACTCATTGTTTTTGTAAGACAGACACACACACACACACACTCGCACCGTTTATCATCGCACAGTGTATCATCCACTGTTTCCCTGTTACTTTCTCTTGACAGAGGAACTTCCTGGTACTGTTAACAAGCGGCCTTTTATCTGCTGAAAAAACTGTCTTAGAAACAGTTCCCATATTCCCCACTCTGAGGACAGAAGTGGAAGGAGGAGTTATCTGGTTGGGTAGATTCTGGAATCCATCTCTGTGCCTGAGGAGTGGTTACAGGCAGATGAGAGAGACCTCAATGCAGCACACAGCAGAGATGAACATGTCAAACTAAACCTGACAATGAGCTTATTGTAAATGTCCCAGACACTTTGCTGTGTGAAAAAATAACCATCGAAACACAAGACACAATGTCAAAGGGTTGATATCAATTAAATAGTCACTGACTTACTGTAGAATTGCATGCATCTGGAAAGATCTTGACATAATACAGTTTTTATTCTTATTCATAGAGGTCCCTCCTACCCACCCTCTCCCTCTCTTCCACACTACCCCCATATACCCATCCAATAACCCCCCACTCACCCACTAACCCCACCCACTCATCCACTAACCCCACCCACTCACCCACCCCCTGTTTGCTTTCACAGTCTGAAATGTTTCACACAGCACAGAGAGTAAATTTGTAGTTGACATGTGGGTTATTTTTATTATTTATCAAATCATTAACATTTTAAAGGCCACTGCTTCTTCATCTAACTACATCTGAAATGCAAAAAACACCTTATATTAACATGAGTAATCAGAAATGCTTTGAAAAACAAGGAAGAACACAAATAAAAAATGAAAATAAAATGGAACTGATCAGCTCATCTGCTTCCAGCGTACCACTCTCTCACACTACTCCACTCTGACATGCACATTTATTATTGTATGTGTGTGCGTGTGTGTGTGTGTGTGTGTGTGTGCGTATGTGTGTGCGTGTGGTGTGTGTGTGGTGTGTGTGGTGTGTGTGTGCGTGTGCGTGTGGTGTGTGTGTGTGCGTATGCATGTGGTGTATGTGGTGTGTGTGTGTGTGTGTGTGTGTGCGTGTGCGTGTGGTGTGTGTGTGTGCGTATGCATGTGGTGTATGTGGTGTGTGTGTGTGTGTGTGGTATGTGTGTGCGTGTGTGTGTGGTGTGTGTGTGCGTATGTGTGTGCGTGTGTGTGTGTGTGTGGTGTGTGTGGTGTGTGTGTGCGTGTGTGTGTGTGTGCGTGTGGTGTGTGTGTGTGCGTATGCATGTGGTGTATGTGGTGTGTGTGTGTGTGTGTGTGTGTGTGTGTGTGCGCGTGTGTGTGTGTGTGGGGGGTGGTCAGGGATGGGTCAGGTCTCACACTCCAGGAATACGTCATTGTTGTCCTGCAGGAGGGGCTGTCTGATGCTGCCCCTTGAGTTCAGATGTGGGAAGTGCACCTGCTGCTGGTCACATGGGAAAGAACTGCTGTTGATGTTCATATATATCTGAAAAACAGACACAGGTTAATACACAGGTTCATATGCATCTGAAAAAGAGATAATGAGACATGTTGAGACATGTTTATAACTGACTTGCACTGCCAGTAGACCTGACACACAATAATATAAGGATTCAGCAACACCACTTTTCTGACCATCAGTTTTGGTGCCGTTTGGTGCTTCATTCCTGTTGCTCTGTGAGATGACAAAGCCTCTACCATTACCACTGCGTACTACAGTGATTAACTGTGTCCACCAGGCTACCTGGCTGTTTCTCTCCCCTCACGGAGTTTCCATTGTCTGGAGCAACATAATCATTCTGTATTATCTGGTTCAAAACAGGGATGGGACATAGGAAGGAG
>JAFDVH010000026.1:809863-814863 GCA_019176425.1 Megalops atlanticus
CAAACACAGCCACACACACAGCCACACACAACCACACACACACAGCCAAACACAGCCAAACACACACACACACACACAGCCAAACACACAGCCAAACACAGCCAAACACAGCCACACACAACACACACACACAGCCACACAGCCACACACAGCTACACACAACCAAACACAGCCAAACACAGCCAAACACAGCCACACACAACCAAACACAGCCAAACACAGCCACACACAACCAAACACAGCCACACACAGCCACACACACACACACACACACAGCCACACAGCCACACACAGCTACACACAACCAAACACAGCCACACACAGCCAAACACAGCCACACACAGCACACAGCCACACACAGCTACACACAACCAAACACAGCCACACACAACCAAACACAGCCACACACAGTCACACACAGCCACACACAGCCAAACACAGCCACACAGCCACACACAGCCACACACACAACCAGACACACACACACACACAGCCAAACACAGCCACACACAGTCACACACAGCTACACACAACCAAACACAGCCACACACACACACACACACACAGCCACACACCCACACACACACACACAACCACACACAGCCACACACACACACACACACCAAACACACCCACACACACACACACACACACACACAGCACACACACACACACACACACACAGCCACACACAGCTACACACACACAGCACACACACACACACACACACACACACACACACACAGCCACACACACACAGCCAGACACACAGCACACACACAGCCACACACAGCCAAACACACACAGCCACACACACACACACACCACACACACACAGCCAAACACAGCCACACACACACACACACACAAACACAGCTACACACAGCCAAACACACAAACACACAGCCAAACACACACACAGCCACACACACAGCCAAACACACACAGCCACACACAGCCAAACACAGCCACACACACACACACACACACAGCCAAACACAGCCACACACAGCTACACACAACCAAACACAGCCAAACACAGGCAAACACAGCCACACACAACCAAACACAGCCACACACAGCTACACAGCCACACACAGCTACACACCAAACACAGCCACACACAACCAAACACAGCCACACACACACAGCCACACACAGCCACACACAGCCACACACAGCCACACACACACACACACACACACACACAGCCAAACACAGCCACACAGTCACACACAGCCACACACAACCAAACACACACACACACACAACAAACACAGCCACACACAGTCACACACACAACCAAACACAGCCACACACAGCTACACACACACAACCAAACACATCCACACACAGCCACACACAGCCACACACAGCCACATACACACAGCCACACACACACAGCCAGACACACAGCTACACACACACAGCTACACACACAGCCACACAGAACCACACACACACACACACACACAGCCACACACAGCCAAACACACACAGCCACACACACACAGCCCACACACACACAGCTACACACAGCCAAACACAGCCAAACACACACAGCCAAACACACACACACAGCTACACACAACCAAACACAGCCAAACACACACAGCCACACACACAGCCACACACACACAACCACACACAGCCACACACAGCCAAACACACACACACAGCCACACACAGCCAAACACAGCACACACAGCCAAACACAGCCACACACAGCCAAACACAGCCAAACACAGCACACACAGCCACACACAGCCAAACACAGCCACACACACACACAGCCACACACAGCCACACACACACACAGCCACACACACACACACACACACAGCCAAACACAGCCACACACACACAGCCAAACACACACACACACACACACACACAGCCACACACACAACACAGCCAAACACAGCCACACACAGCCACACACACAGCCACACACAGCCACACACACACAGCCACACAGCCACACACAGCCACACACACAGCACACACACACACACAGCCAAACACAGCCACACACAACCAAACACAGCCAAACACACAGCCACACACAACCAAACACAGCCAAACACAGCCACACACAACCAAACACAGCCACACACAGCCACACACACACAGCCACACACAGCCACACACAGCCAAACACAGCCAAACACAGCCAAACACAGCCACACACAACCAAACACAGCCACACACAGCTACACAGCCACACACAGCTACACACAACCAAACACAGCCACACACAACCAAACACAGCCACACACAGTCACACACAGCCACACACAGCCACACACAGCCACACAGCCACACACAGCCACACACACACAGCCACACACACACACACAGCCAAACACACACAGCCACAGCCACACACAGCTACACACAACCAAACACAGCCACACACACACAGCTACACACAACCAAACACAGCCACACACAGCTACACACAACCACACACACAGCCACACACAGCTACACACACACAGCACACACATCCACACACAGCCACACAGCACACACACACACACACAGCTACACACACAGCCACACACACACACACACACACACACACACACACACACACACAGCCACACACACACAGCCAGACACACAGCTACACACACACAGCCACACACAGCCACACACACACAGCCACACACACACAGCCACACACAGCCAAACACAGCCACACACAGCCACACACACAGCAACACACAGCTACACACAGCCAAACACAGCCAAACACACACAGCCAAACACACACACACAGCTACACACAACCAAACACAGCCAAACACACACAGCCACACACACACACAGCCACACACACAACCAGCCACACACACACACACAGCCAAACACAGCCACACACAGCCAAACACAGCCACACACAGCCAAACACAGCACATACACACAGCCACACAGCCAAACACAGCCACACACACACAGCCACACACAGCCACACACAGCCAAACACAGCCACACACACACACACACACAGCCAAACACAGCCACACACACACAGCCACACACACAGCAACACACAGCACACACACACAGCCAAACACACACAGCCAAACACACACACACAGCTACACACAACCAAACACAGCCAAACACACACAGCCACACACACACAACCAGCCACACACAGCGACACACAGCCAAACACAGCCACACACAGCCAAACACAGCCACACACAGCCAAACACAGCCACATACACACAGCCACACACAGCCAAACACAGCCACACACACACAGCCACACACAGCCAAACACAGCCACACACAGCCACACACAGCCACATACACACACAGCCAAACACAGCCACACACACACAGCCACACACAACCACACACACACAGCCAAACACAGCCAAACACAGCCACACACACACACAGCCAAACACACAGCCAAACACAGCCAAACACAGCCACACACAGCCAAACACAGCCACACACAGCCACACACAGTCACACACAGCTACACACAACCAAACACAGCCACACACACACAACCAAACACAGCCACACACAGCCACACACAGCTACACACAACCAAACACAGCCACACACAGTCACACACAGCTACACACAACCAAACACATCCACACACAGCCACACACAGCCACACACAGCTACACACAGCCACACACAGCCACATACACACAGCCACACACACACAGCCAGACACACAGCTACACACACACAGCCACACACAGCTACACACACACAGCTACACACACACAGCTACACACAGCTACACACACACACACACACACACACACACACAGCCCACACACACAGCCAGACACACAGCTACACACACACAGCCACACACAGCCAAACACAGCCACATACAGCCACACACAGCCACACACAGCCACACACAGCCACACACAGCCGCACACACACACACACACACACACACACACACACACACACACACACAGCTACACACACAGCCACACACACAGAGCTACACACAAAGCTACACACACACAGCCACACACAGCTACACACAGCCACAGAGTTTACAAAGCCTATACAAAGCCAACACATAGTTTACATACAGGTAACAGGAGGTAGTGTTTGCCAGAGGACGCACCCAGAGAGAAGATCTCCCACAGCAGGATGCCGTAGGACCAGACGTCGCTCTCCAGCGTGTACACACACTCAAAGATGCTCTCCGGAGACATCCACTTCACAGGAAGCCGCGCCTGGACAGGAATCACTGTCACATTAAGCTGATGCACTTACACTGCTTTTACAAAGTTTTACATTTACTCAGCTTTTGCGATCTCTCACATTTACACAACCTTCACAACAATGTATTATACTAACTGCATAAAGCCTTTACTGTGATCTCTCATACTTTACTCCAATCATTCATACTTAATGAGATTTTACTGTAATACCTCATACATACATTGCCTTTAACAACATAGTTGGAGTCAGTGGTGATGTCTCGGGCAAGGCCGAAGTCACAGATCTTAGCCACTCGTCCTTTTGTGAGGAGGACATTTCTGGCTGCCAGATCTCTGTGAATACACTGAAACACAGTACATAGTGAAGAACAGAACATACACCAAAACAGCACATACTGAAGACCAGAGCATACACTGAAACAGCACATACTGAAAAACAATATTTACTGAAACAGTATTTACTCAAACACTTTGAGACAAAAGTACAAAAGTATCCCAGTTCTTAATGTAAAGGGTTTAAAGTCAAGTTAAATACTGAACCATTTAGGAATCAATGGGCCAGATTCACTATGTATGTGTACAAACGTTTTATGCGTATAGCTTTCAATAAATCAATAAGATGAATATTGTGGAATTTCTGATTTTAGCTAAAATTTGTTCTTATGTACGGACAAATTTTACAACTGCTCCAGACCAATCATACTACATACGCAAGCACACAAACCAGATTTTTTTTCCATTCTGAAAAAATTGTACAACTATTGAATTTATATGTGA
>JAFDVH010000026.1:819863-847363 GCA_019176425.1 Megalops atlanticus
TTCAAGCAGAAACACTTGACTTATGAATTCTGACAGGACCAACTTTCAGAAAGTAAGTTAAAGAAATGAAGAAAATAGAAGAAATATTAGTATTTCTTTGGAATATTGCCTCTTTAGTGTGTGTATATAATGTTGTGGCCTAAACTGTTAACTGCACGTGGTTATTTATAGATGTGGACAAATTGCGAGCAGCTTTTAATACCATACCTTTAATACTGTACTTTTTCTGCTAAAGGACATACTGAATGTGGCAAAACTAAGCTAATGGTGTTCTCTACATCAAAAGGACAATCCCCTGCCCTGCATCAAAGAAGCAAACCAAGGGGATACACACCTATAAATACTGGGATTTCCTACTTGACAATAATCTGCATTTCAAGTCCCACATCGAAGACCTTGCATAAAAAAGGCTGCGGGTGAAGTCATCTAGAAATAAGGCCAACTTCTCCTTCAAAGCTAAAAAGACACTGGTCTTAGCCACACACTGTGATATTCTGCAGAGGCACAGTCCCACTGCATTTTTACACACTGACTGGGAGCCATAGTGTCTGAAGACTTGCCACAATCTGCAGGTTAGATCACCCTGCTCTTTATCAGGAGACAGGCTGGCCCTCAGTAACTGCCTGTCTCGCCAGCATATATATTTCGGCCTTTTGAAAATCACAAAACTGAAAGCAATTTGCGTGGGGAGGAATATGTCAGAGTGAAGCTGGCTGTTGACCAGGTAGCATGCTGGACTGAATATATGCCCTGAGAGTCACCGAATGCACACACCACCATTACATTACATTACTGTAATTTAGCAGAAGCTCTTATCCAGAGCGACTTACATAAATTACGATTTTACATGTTACCCATTTATATTGGATATTTACTGAGGTGATTGTGGGTTAAGTACCTTGCCCAAGGGTACAGCAGCAGTACCCCAGCAGGGAATCAAACCTGCAACCTTTTAGTTACAAGCCCTACTCCTTACCACTGAGCCACACATGAAATTCATCTAATTCATCAAGTGTGAGGAGTGAATGAAGACAGAACCGTGTCAGAAACATGGTCCCTTTCAGCATCATACTGCCTGCAGCCAACACCAAAGCAATACAAGTCAGACAAGCAGATTACACACTAGCAATTTCAAAACCTCACCTGCAGCTACCAAATGATTCATTTCAGTAAAATGAGCTGAACAACCCAATACAATGATCTCAAAAGGTTTATGCTCATGCCCCTTTGGATGGCACAGGTGGAGCCTAAAACAGCACACAACTTCCAAAGCCTACACTGCACTGCGTGAAGCGCACAATCCGCTCAAACAGCAGTTACCAACAGAACTGCATTGAAGGGTTGGAGAAATACCTCTGTCAAGACATCATATCAAGAATAACACCATATAAGCCATAAAGCCATTTTGACATGTATAAAAACAGGCATCAGCCAGCAACATAATTTCCTGCTGAATATGCAAATTGCAAAGCCACTGGGTTTCATAAAAGCGAGGGTGTGGCTACACTGTGGTGCTGGGTGACACTTCAATTTCCCAACACCAACACGACAAGGGCGTCAAAAGCAGTCAGTAATAATTATTATTAAGAACACTCTCTTGTATGACTGCAGATTTGACACACATGACTTTGCTGACTATAAGTGAGGCAGTAAATCAGATTGCCTGCAGAATGACAGAGGCTGGGCTGTAACAGTAAACCCAAGTTCATCTGCAGTGAGAAACTGTGTTGAAATAATAAAAAGGCTGATAGGATACAAGGATATAAAAGAAAACATGTTTTACAATACAATTCAAATGTATCATAATTATACATTGTCAGACCACATTCAGAGTAGTTTGTCTAGTTCTGAGCTTTACAAAATGCAAATAAGTTCTTGAAAGAGCACAATGAAAGGCAACAAGTCTGGTTCCAGGTATCACACGATGAAGAGATACATAAACCAGAGTCACAGTAAAAGGGCAATTTCATCAAAGTTTCAAACATTTAAGTCATTTCCCTGGATCAGTGAATTTTGTTCAAAACCAAGCGTGACACAGTGCTAGAAACACTCTAAAATACAAACAGCATGATGAGTCCAGGTGACCTGTTTTCATTATTATTAAAGGACGTACACCACACTGCAGTAGTATACTATACTGTACTATACTCTACAGTACGGCTCTGCGGTATTATGTGCCCTCCAGCAGTGCTCTACAGTATTCTCTATTCTACAGTACTGCTCTACAGTGTACTATACTGAAGAGTATAGTAATGCAATATGTAAAACTGTACACTACATTATACATTACAGTATGCTATATGGAATAATTCTATCCCCACTGAAGAGCACACAGACTGAGTGAACCATCCACTACTGCTCTGCTGTTTCCAAATTCAAATTATGCACAAACAGCACTGAGCTGCAGCAAATCTGCTGTGCAGAAGGGTAAAATGAACCTGTGAATACACTTACCAAAGCGGAGTTTGTCCCGGGGAAACTCCCATTTTGGGTCATAGGGTAGCTGAGTGGGGTCAATATACACATAACTATTGCCATGAATACCTTCAATCACCTTCCAATGGATCTGGTATTTGGGCTTCTGTGGTCAAAGAAAGAGAGAGAGAGAGCGAGAGGGAAGGGGGAGAGAGGGGGGGAGAGGGAGAGGGGGGAGAGAGAGGGAGAGAGGGAGAGAGAGAGAGAGGGAGAGAGACAGGGAGAGGGGGGAGAGAGAGGGGGAGAGAGAGAGAGGGAGAGAGAGAGAGAGAGGGAGAGAGAGAGAGAGGGAGAGGGGGACAGGGAGAGAGAGGGGGGGGGGAAGGAGAGAGAGACAACTGTTTGTAGAAAAGAGAATCATGGAATAAGTGGATTACCTGCAGTGTGTGAAAGCAGACGGGTGGGTTACCCGCAGTGTGTGAAAGCAGACGGGTGGGTTACCCGCAGTGTGTGAAAGCAGACGGGTGGGTTACCTGCAGTGTGTGAAAGCAGACGGGTGGGTTACCTGCAGGTACCTGTGGAGCAACACCAGCACACAGACACTCAGCAGGGCAGCAGCCGAAACAAATCCAGCCAGAAGCGGAGTGAACAGTTTATGAGGAACCGTGCGCTCTGAAAGAATACACACACACACACATTTACAATCTACAGTCCACGCACTACAATCAGTGTGCAAACCTAAATGATCAAAAATGAATATAGTTATCACTGCCAGTGTCTCTCATTAAATATTGTGTTTACACCACTTCATGTTGAATAAGGCATACACAGCTGTGTTAGTTTACTGTTAAGTGTATCTGGAACACACCTCACAAAATCTATGCAAAGCCATGGCAGAACATTCATGTAAATGACATTTTCACATTAATCCACCTTATGCAAATAGGCAGCAGGTGAAGCCAGAAAACACTTCTCACGAAAAAGCAGCAGAGTAAGTACAGTAAGTACTGACAAAGAGCGGCATAATGCAGTACTGACAGAGAGCGGCATAATGCAGTACTGACAGAGTGCAGCATAATGCAGTACTGACAGAGAGTGGCATAATGCAGTACTGACAGAGTGCAGCATAATGCAGTACTGACAGAGAGCAGCATAATGCAGTACTGACAGAGAGCCGCATAATGCAGTACTGACAGCAGCATAATGCAGTACTGACAGCAGCATAATGCAGTACTGACAAAGAGCGGCATAATGCAGTACTGACAGAGAGCAGTATGAGGCAGAACTGACACAGACACTCACTCACCCCCTACAGAGAACAAAGAGAAGGTCTCTTCTCCCTCCACTGTGGCCACACACTCCAGCGTGTGGAAATGCCCTCTGCTGATGTTTACATGACTCTCCACCGTCCTTCTCCCAAATTCTGGGCTGGACACTGTCAGCGTGCTGACCTGCTGCTCCTGGGTGGAGTTCAGCTGATGAGAGCACCTGGGGCACATCACACAGAAACACGTTCCCAACTGAAGCCCCGAGGACACCTGCGCTTCCCTGTGGGAGGACTGGTGTTTTCCCCTGTGTGGGTGGAGTTTCCCCCATGTGTGGGTGGAGTTTCCCCCATGTGTGGGTGGAGTTTCCCCGTGTGGGTGGTGTTTCCCCATGTGGGTGGGGTTTCTCTGTGTGGGTGGAGTTTCGCCCTGTGTGGGTGGAGTTTCTCTGTGTGGGTGGAGTTTCCCCATGTGGGTGGGGTTTCTCTGTGTGGGTGGAGTTTCCCCATGTGGGTGGGGTTTCCAGTGTGTGGGTGAGGGCTCTGATTGTATGGAGTCATCTTTTGCTCAGTGAGGTATACCTTGTATGAGGCAGCTCACAGTAAAACCAGGTGATCTGTGGGGTGGGGTACCCTGCAGCAATGCAGCGCACCTGGCCGTTGATGGGACCCTCCTGAGAGATGATCTCAGGTTTACCTGTCAACAGAGAGCGGGACTACAGTTCAGCTACAGCCTTACTGACCACACAGACCGCAGTTCAGCTACAGCATTACTGACCACACAGACCGCAGTTCAGCTACAGCCTTACTGACCACACAGACAGGAACACCACTGCAGCCTTACTGACCACACAGACCGCAGTTCAGCTACAGCATTACTGACCACACAGACCGCAGTTCAGCTACAGCATTACTGAGCACACAGACCGCAGTTCAGCTACAGCATTACTGACCACACAGACAGGAACACCACTGCAGCCTTACTGACCACACAGACAGGAACACCACTGCAGCCTTACTGACCACACAGACCGCAGTTCAGCTACAGCATTACTGACCACACAGACAGGAACACCACTGCAGCCTTACTGACCACACAGACCGCAGTTCAGCTACAGCATTACTGACCACACAGACAGGAACACCACTGCAGCCTTACTGATCACATGGATGGTGAAGGATCGGCTGACAGACGCGTCTGCGTTTTTGGCATGGAAGGTGTAGATTCCGCTCTCTGTCCCTTTAATTCGCACCAGGCTAAGCTCACTGATGGACCTGGCCAAATAAACAATGCAACATTAAAACAGCACATCACTGCTCAAACTGGTCAAAAAGCAAAGGCTTCAGCATCTCATTAGGAACTATCAGCACCAGGACTAGCATTTTCACAGTGACACAAGCTTGTGCATACCTGTAGCCCAGGTGCTGGGAGGTGATGACGTGGTCGGAGGTGTTCTGCAGGGCGTGGCCCATGTACTCCCAGGACAGAGTGTGGGGTCTGGGGTAGGCCCGCAGAGCCAGGCGCAGGGAGAGGGTCTCTCCTGCATGCACACGCACCGTGCTATTCCCCGCCTCCGTCAGGTTAATGAAACCCCGCTCTGGAAGCAAGCAGGCAAAGTGAGGCACCTTCCACCCTAATGCTGGACCCCTGACCCAAACTCATAATCCTACCTTTAGTTTACACTGACCGTAACCATGGAGAGTGCAAAGTGCACAACTTTTTAAAGGACATTTATTAATTTGTGTGCCTCCCATTAATGTCATTCATAATAGCCATGTTCATTTCACACACATTTCTGTTACATGAATCGCAGTGTGAACACAGGGGTGGAATTCTACCTTGAACATCCAGCTGGACTGACGCTGTGGCCACTCCCACCTCATTCAGTGCCATGCAGGTGTACCGGCCCGAGTGCTGCGGCCGCACAGAGGGAACGGACAGAACCGCGCGGTGCAGGAACCCCCCCGAGCCCGGCAGGGAACTGGACGAGTTAGCGACTGAGGCTTGCTGTGAAACATCAGCATACACAGCACTGAAACGACCAATCAGCATCAGGCTAACATACAGACAGCAGTGAAATAACCAATCAGCATCAGGCTAACATACAGACAGCACTGAAACGACCAATCAGCATCAGGCTAACATACAGACAGCACTGAAATGACCAATCAGCATCAGACTAACATACAGACAGCGCTAATACAACCAATCATGATTACGCTATCATACAGACAGTGCTGAAAATGCCGCCATGACTATTCTCACTTTGGCAGGCCTGTATAATCAGAGGGCTTTAATACACATTGACACAGCAGAAGGCCGGGAATTAGACACCGATTAGTGCTGGGAGAAACGATTTAGCCCTTTACGCCATCATTAATGAGCAGATCTCTTACCACATTCAGGGGAGACTTCCACTCCAAACGGAAGTCATTGTTCACATTGGTGGAGCTGCACGTCACTTCAAATCTCTGGTTTTTCGTAAGAATCACCATCTCTTTTTCAGAAAGGCTGACAGTGGGAATGAACTCTGGAACTGAAAGTACAGGTTACTACTGAGTAAATAAGTACAGCCTCCAGGTAACACAGGCTTCTCCAAAACTGATTGCTCAGGGCAGTGGTTCTCAAACTTTTGTGGGTTGCAGACTACTTAAATGGTAGAAAATATCCCATGGACCACCTGGTATATTGTCCAGATAACTTATCATAAATAACAAGCTATAATAACTACCTAGTTAACAATCTGGCTCATTACACCCATGCATACTTCATCACAAACCTACATTGTTTCAGCTATCTTGTGAGCTAAGCTGGTTTGCCAATTAGCTCATGTGTAATTTATGACTGACTGTTTGCCTTATCTCTGCTGTGGTTGCTTATAATAGGCAGTGTATTTCTGCCTGCTCTTACTTCACTTACTCAATGTAAGTGACAAACTTATATAAATGCCCCCTTATAAGGAAGTATGCTGTTGACACCACTCTGCATCTCTGAACACATTAAGCCACAGCTGAGTGGCAGTTGAGTTTCTAATAGTAAAATGAGTGACTGCCAAAACTGATCTGAAAGAAAGCAATGTATACACTTTTATTTTCATAGGATAGTTAATGTCTTTCAGTGAGACATTTATGTGTAAATATATCTAGGAACAATTATTATTATTCTGAAAATATATCTATATTAGTTGGGTACAACACTTTGAGAACCATTGTCTCAGATTAATTCCTAACCCATGATGCATTCTGAGATGTGAAGTTTTTGAAGTACAAGTGCAGAAACATCATTTACATGTAATAAAAATCCAATTTGAAAGTGCAAAGCAACTGAGAGCAAAGATTGTGTCCATGTGGAGACAGGCAGAGCATTAATGGTGAGCACACATCCTCTCACCTGGACTCACGATCAGCTGGTACTGGCTGGACATCACCGTTTTCCCACCCAGATGTCCAGTGCAGGTGTAGCAGCCCTCCTGTGCTTTCTGGATGTTGAGGATGGTGATGCCTTTCTCCACACTGGCGCTGAAGCTCAGAGCTGCAGGGAGGGCGTGGCCATCGCACCTCTGCAGGGTGAGGTCCCTGAGAGCGGGATCTGTGGCCAGACATGGCACCACAGCACTGCGGCCCGATTTCACCAAGATGTTCCGCACCATCGACCTCTGGAAAGCGTTGTGGAGATCTGAGAGAGGGAAGGAGAGCTGTTCAGTTAAACAGCACCACACACTGACAAATATGAAATAAAGATAGGAGCATGAGCTAAAACAGGAGCAAACAGGAGCACACCCTGTTACAGTCAGAGTTAAGGTGACACAGCATCAGGACAGAAAGAACACAATGCTAGTGTAGCACTGATCCCACAGAGGGGCGCTGTCTGCCTGAAGGGACAGGGTGGAGGTTAGGGTACCTTTCACGAAGATGTAGATGACACTCTGTGCACCCCTCTCACTTGTGCAGAGGTATCGGCCCATGTGTTGGGGCTGTGCTGTCGGGATAGAGATGATGGCCGAGCCAAACTCCCGCACCTCCCCATCCACACGCCGCCGATTCTCACGCTGCCACTTCACACGGGAGTCGTCATGACAACGCAGGCTGATGGGGCTGCCTTTGGGAACCACCAGGTGAGGTCCACTGGGGGAGATGACAGGCCCCAACTCACCTGCATCACCTGACAGAGAGCCAGAGAATTCCACACACTGTCCTTCACCTGACAGAGAGCCAGAGAATTCCACACACTGTCCTTCACCTGACAGAGAGCCAGAGAATTCCACACACTGTCCTTCACCTGACAGAGAGCCAGAGAATTCCACACACTGTCCTTCACCTGACAGAGAGCCAGAGAATTCCACACACCGTCCTTCACCTGACAGAGCCGGAGAAACAGACACACCTGGAGCTCCTCTCCTGTTTTCTGCTTTCCCTCTTTGCACAGCACTTGCATGTTAGGCTCATGTCATCACTACAGCCTCTGCAGCAGCAGGTGCACTAAAGCCAGACACATGCAACCCTCCGATACGCCTGCATGCAGTCAGTGGTTGTCTTTCACACTGTAAGTCTCAGTGATTGGAGGACAGGCGCTACATGTGCCCAGCCAGTTACAGAGAGACTCTGCTGACACCCCCACCCCAGCCAGTGTGTTCCCCACTGTGGCCTGCTGGTCACCGCCAGTTGATGACGTGGCTGGGATGGAACCCGGGCCATAGGACTCAGCCTGCACTCCAGACAATGCCTTTCCAACTGATCCCACTCCTCCTTACACAGGTAAACTACCTCTGCTACCTCACGCCACCTCAGCTCGCCCCTCTGAGATGCTGTTTCTGATGCAGTGGAACTGGCTGTGCAAAACAAATGTAAAGAGAGAGCATGGCGATGCCTCAGTGCTGGGAAGGACAATTGTGCGCTTGCTCTTTTATGCCAATGCGTAGCCTATCAGAGACACTCAGGGTTAGTCCAGTCATAGCCTATCAGAGATACTCATTGGTAGTTTGTCTTGCCAGGTTATAAATTGCCAGTTGTGAACTTCCCATACAAATGGCATGTGTGTACTATTCTCTGAACAGGGAACATCTGTCAGAATAATCTCTATGCTTCTGATGAATTTCTGCACTTATATTCATATTCTGTATTAAGAGGTTACGTTCAGATTTGATTATGTCTGGAAAAAACAGCTAATCACCACTGCAGGTCCATTCACACAGGGTAGCCAAGTGCTACAACGTAAACTTAATCTTTATAAGTTTGGAAGAGGAACTGTCAAATGAAACTGTAAATGCAGCCACAGTTTACAGGCTTGAGATATGATGTGAATTACAGTAAGCAAACCTTTCACAACAGACAGCTCGTTTGCATATTCCAGTCAGTCCCCAACGGCTGGGGCCCGAGCATACACGGCAGTGACGTCAGAGAGGAGGAGCGCGTGAACACAAAATACTGTAACAATGACTTATTTCCCACAATGATGGAAATATCCCGGACAATCGGAGCAAGGAGCATCTCAAAGCAGATCAGTAGTGGTGCTTCTCCCCTTATTTCTGCAGGGGCACCCTTATCTGAAGCATCATTCTCCCCGCGCTATGAACAGACACGCTGTGAATATAATGTAGCGGATATGTGACATGCGCCACATGAAGCCTGAACGCGCATCCACCACTCCGCTTCCAGTTCCAGCATCGGCGTCTCCATAAAGCGCTGCTCGTCGTGTACGAGCGTAAAAGAGTAAAGGTAAAAAGGCGACATGCAGGCTAACTCCACCTGTGTCGCGACTGTTCAGCAGACTACACGTATTTTCTTCCATGATCATATGTTACATTTATCCATTTGGCAAACGCTTTTATCCAAAGCGACTTACAAGTGAGGTAGAGTACAACACAAGTAAAAAACCATAGGGAGTCAACACTATGTATTTTCTTTCTTTCTCCGGCTGTGTGTTAGAGGCAGTAGAATTCCAGGCAGGGCATGAATAATTAACACCTGCCGCTGCGCCCAGGCGGACACACGGCACCCACACCTGTAGCTTCCAGCAGGCAGCAAATATCCTGTTTCTTTTGAAGATTTGGCTGGCCGTTGCGAAACACCCTATCATAGGCTACGGTTATGCAAATTGTTCTTCGCTCAAAATGTGACAGCGCTTGAAGAATGGAGAGTACATTAACATAATAACAGCTATATAAAATACGTTATTCGGATTCCCAAATATACCGACATGTTGAAATGCATTCCAAAATTACATTTCCTCTAATATAAGGTGCCGGCTACCTCTGAAATGGTCATGCCATCGTTATTTTTCGTTTGCCTTATTGTTTTAAAGGTATGTGCGTTCAACAACTGAAAACCCAACAGTCCCATTGAGGAGAGAACTGCATTGACTTTCTGTTTTTCACTTATTCGCAAACTCATCTTAGGCTGCTGTGTGACTCGAAAGCGGTCTTTGTGTAGGGCAGGTCAACGCCTCAGCGAGCGTATAAATTATTAACACTGAGTAACACAATTTGTCAGTTAAGAAGTTAAGTAGAATATAGCTGACACAAAACCATAAACATTAGCCACAACAGTACTACAGAACCGCATTCTAACAACTTTACAAATGAATTCATATACGTTATAAACCACAGTATATGTATTATCCGTTTAGATATTTAGATAAATAGATTCCCTGCGTTACAAAAGGCATCATGCTCTGCAGTGTCGATTCCTACCTTGCTGGGTGATAAACAGTAAGAGCGCTGTAAAGTGAGCCCAGGTACGTGCCATCTTACTGCGCCATCCATCCGTCGCAGTCGCTTCTGCCGCGTGCGCTCGCCAGCACAGCGCTGAGTCTCAACAGCATTTGAATATTTTAAAGGCGCAGCGCGACTCTGAGCTGATTGCCTGTCCACCCATAGTGCGGTGAGAGGGATACCCGCTTACGTTTTAAAGAAAAAGTGCTGTTTTTAAAAAGAGGGTACCAAAGTGCGATCTTAATATTCTGATCCTCGTAGGATTTCTCATGTAATTGTATTGACGTTGCTTAGTAATTTTAACATATGAAGTAAGAGAAAAGACATAATTTATGACAAATGTACATGAAGGTGGTGATAGTGACGCGTTATATTTCATTTCCTACAGAATTTAAAAACTGACCGCACCGTACCGACAGTCAGAATGGCTTACAGCCGGGGAGCACGAATAATCTGTGATATAATTTTGCTGTTGTTAGAAGAACAATGAAATAAGTGCATTCATATGGGACATGTGCCACTGTCGCAAAACATGCAATGACTCCTCCCATTTTAAGTGCGAAAAACTGCAAGCATGATACCTACAGCCAAACCATGTCTTTCTGCTGGGAATGGTGAATGATTCAGGAGCCACGACACACAGACACGAACTGTGACAGATATAAAATAAAACTGAAGTTCTGAGTGCTCATGTTGCTGCGCGTTTGGTGCCTGTGAATGCCCTTTAACCCTGTTTCTAAGATTCTCTTTCAAACCTTCTACATTCAAAACTGCAATACAGTATATGCATCAAGTAAGTCTTTGTTTTCAAGTTGACTTTTACATCTTGGTGGGCTGGTTCTTTTGCATATCCTGCCTCAAGGCAGTGTTCTTTGAGTGAGAGATGACTATCATTTCATTTGCAATCATTTACAGACTTATGCTCCAAATAGATGAGACTACACTGCACTGGAATTACCCCTGAAGGGTCCAGAATATTTTCATGTCAATTCTAAGGCTTGATGCTGTTGGCATAGTGATTCTGATGGTCAATGATGCAGGTATGATACATTTAATGATACACAATGTTGGCATGGTGATTCTGCTGGGTATCAACAGCAAAAGAAGTTTGAGAACAGTGAAGGCTGAATATCTGCCATGTGGACAGAGACGAGGCGTGGCGTCCTCTAGTGCTCAGTAGGAGAAGTGCAGACAGGGAGGGACTTCTGAAGATGGCCAATGAGTGTGTGCTGTTACAACCACATGACCAGTGCCCACAAAGGGGTGGTGTGCAGGCTTTCTGAAAGTGTGCAGGGTGCAGGGGGTCACTGTGTGTGCTGTTCAACCAGTTGTATCACTTGGATGCTGTGATGTGGAGCTGTATATGTAAGACCACACCCTCCTGGATGTGCCCCCCGCTTCCACATCCTGCTCTGTGGCCATCAGAGTAAACCCTGCTCACCTGTTCGGCACAGGTAAGCAGCTGGCAGAGAGCTGCTACACCACATCATGCATGATAATCACACAATCTGAGTGTTTATCCTGATTGTAAAGCATATTAGTGCACTGTGCAGAACGTGGGAAAACTGTGGAAAGAAATATGCTGTAAAACTGAACCATGATGGATTCTGAATGTTCACTGTTTCTGTTCTGAGGTCTCTGCTTAATCTGCTATATGATCTGCTTTGAGCTCAGATGTTGGGCTCTGGGAATGAGATCAGTCATGGAAACCTGAATGCGTTATTGATTATTCAAAGCTGACTCACTCATTTTCTTTGTAAAGAGTCTGACTCATTATTCTTTACAGAAGCATCTTTCAGGCGTGAGGCAGCCTGGCAGTGCACAGGTGAATGCAGTCATCAGCACGGGAATAGCCTGTGTTCGCTCTCACTCCGGGGAGGTAACCCCTCTTCATTAAAGGGACACCCTGTGTGTGATGTGTTTACAGGGGTTTGTAATGTTGGTAATCATCACTGTGCAAAGCGTGGTTTTACGTGATGATCACTATGTAAGGGGCAATGTTGTCTGAAAGTCACTGTTAACAGGGTATAATGTGTGATGCTTCCTCTTTACAAGGGTTTGGCAGGTGGTAATTTTATAAAAGGCATCTGGAGAATATCACTGGGTATAAGGAGATTATTACTTGATATAACATATGGAAATTATCATTAGGTATTGCATATGGAGAATATTACTAGGTTTTACATCTGAAGATTATCACTAAGTATTACATTTGGAGAATATCACTAAATGTTACATATTGAGAATATTACTGCATTTTACAAATGGAGAATATCACTATTACACAGGGATGGTTTCTTTTAAAATCATCTGCCTCACAGACAGTGACACGCCCTGATGGAGGGTATAAAGGTCAGGTCCTCCCTCCTCTGCTGACTGCACAATCCCAGAACCCTAAATGGCCTCATTCAGCGCCCTCTTCTCTCAGACGGCTGGTGTGGGTTTTAAGTACATGGGCCGCAGGCAGCAATTCAGCTGATGTCCACATAAGATAATTCTTTACACTGAGCACCTCGTGTGACGCTCAACACAGCTGAGATGTGTGATCACTGCACAGTCTCTTAGCAGCAATAAATACCTCACATCTGCACACTGCAGTTCTGCTGGGAACCCTCTACCGAGGCAGGGTGCATTCAGACAGGCCAAGCACAGTACCACGTGTTTACAGCAGACTGAATAGATTACATCATTATTATTAATGCGTCTGAGAAATTCAAACACTATTTTTAATTCGTTTATGATCATGCTTAATTAGGCCATCACACACAAGCTGCTTAGTATTGATTAGACTGTAACTGTATCCTATTAAACTGCTAGAGGGAAAGTGGCCATTGTCCTTCCCAACAAGTGTGGCAGTGTAGCATAGTGGTTAAGGAGCAGGACTTGTGACTGAAAGGTTGCTGGTACAGCACTGCTGCTGTACCCTTGGGCAAGGTACTTAACCCACAACTGCCTCAGTAAAATATCCAGCTGTATAAATGGATAACATTGTAAAGAACTATAACCTATGTAAGCTGCTCTGGGTAAGAGTGTCTGCTAAATAATGTAATGTAATGTAATGTAATGTAAGTGTCCATGCACTGCCGTGATTATCCTCAAAAACACCTCACCCTGTACCTCACAAACACCCTCTACTACCCACAATAAACACTTCACCTTGTCCTGAATAAATACCCCCCATTACCTCAAATAAAATCCTTTACAGAGACTACACCCTTTCCTTTATAAAGACCACACCCTGTAAAGGATAACACTTGCGGCCATATGATCCTACCTCACTTTCTGCTGGATAGCTCGGCCACTTTTGCACACGGAAATGTCCCATTTATTTTGCCATGTACCCATCACTTTCAGTGTGTTGAATATCTCTTCAACAAACACAAATTGGCTCCACAATAGCAGTGCAAAGTCTGCCCGCGTTTTGCATCACCAGTGGTTACATTGTTTCTTCAAAAAGAACTCCAATTCAGCCACATTCAATATCTCTGTCATTTCAGGACATGGAAACATTTTTCTTTTTTGCTGTGCAGCAGAAACATGGCTCCTCTGCCTACTGATAGCTGCAGTGCATTCAGATGCACGACTCTCAGCTCAGCTGAGCACACAGAAGACCAAGCCGGATGATTATTGAGAGCAGCCTTGTGTCACATGCCTAAGATAACGTTAACTCAAACACAATCTAATTTATTGTTGCATCTATTTGGTTGAAATCACTTAAAATGCACAAAGTGATGTATTGTTGTGGTATACAGTATAATTATCTAAACAGTAATTTATTGTTGCAATCTATAGTTGCTTTGCATATATTTTAAATTTATATTTATTGAAATAGTGTTATGACTACCAACCCTGTGCTCTAGAACAAATGCTGTAAAATGGCTGTAAGGGACTAAGTAGCCAAACCTGACTGTGTGTTTTGTGATTGAAAAAAAACACTAAACAACCCCAAAAGTGGCATGAGGAAGGCCTCCCAATTCCAATTGCTGGACAGCTGTCTTCTGGGCTCCACAGCCACCACAGCAGTGGATTTTTTCTTAAGTTTATTAAAATTTATTTAAAGTTTATTAAAATGATGGCCAAGGACAGCAGTCCAGTGCTTGGCTTCAGAGAAACAGCAAATAGGTGCCTCCAAAAATACAGTTATGAGAGTCATAGCCTAACAACTAGCGTGTTAAAATGACCGAGCACTAGGGTCATTGGAGGCCCCAAACGAACGCTGTCTACCAGTATCCTGGCACCTACCAACGTCCTGGCAAAAACAATTGTGACAAAACAACCAAAACCACTGTCCTTACAAACGCCACCCTCCGCCCTTACAAACACCACCCTCGGTCCTTACAAACATCACCTGCCGCCCTTACAAACACCACCCTCCGCCCTTACAAACACCACCATCTGCCCTTACAAACACCACCCGTCGCTCTTACAAACACCACCCTCGGTCCTTACAAACATCACCCGCCGCCCTTACAAACACCACCCGCCGCCCTTACAAACACCACCCTCCGCCCTTATGAACACCACCCTCTGTAGACACAGCATACCATCCTGATGAAGACCACTCTCCTGACACTTGGATGTGGCTTTTTGTGGGACATATTACATTACATAACATTCATTGAGCAGACGCTCTTACCCAGAGTCACTTCCAGCACAAGAGAACAGAAATGTATCCATCCAAGTTAAATGAGCAACAGTATCAGACCAGGCTCAAAACACTCCCAGACCAGTGAGTGTGAGCATAACACTATTCAAGCCCTACCACAAGTTAACTTGTGCTAACCTGAAACTACACAGCCTAGAAAACTAAGGGAAGTCAAATACATACACTAGCATGCACTGCTTTATTTGTACAATCTGTGAAAGACACGTTCATTGATCTGTTTTTGTTTTCATTTCCATCACTGTAACTGCGTTACATTATTTAGCAGATGCTCATATCCAGTGCCACTTACACGGGTTACAGGTTTTACGTTACCCATTTCCACAGCTGGATATTTACTGACGCAACTCTGGGTTAAGTACCCTGTCCAAGGGTACAACAGCAGTGCCCCAGTGAGGAATTAAGCCGGCAACCTTTCGATTATGAGTCCTGCTCCTTACCACTATGCAACACTGCTGCCCCAAATATATAATATTACAATGTCATAACACTGGAGCTGAATATCAACCCTTTCTTTTGTTTGGCAATAAGGACTGTTTCAACTTTATAATGACCATTTTCCACCAACAGTCTGTAATTTACTACCACAACATCCAATAGATAGACAAGATCACCTCACACCACCCATCTCAAGTCTACATAATCACTTGACACCTTACAATAATAACTACAGCCACAGATCTTTCTTTCATAGCTACACTCAGATAAGAACACCATCTCATTTGGCGGCAGTGTAGCATGGTGGTTAAGGAGCAGGACTTGTAACTGAAAGGTTGCCGGTTTGATTCCTCACAGGGGCACTGCTGCTGTACCCTTGGGCAAAATACCTGACCCAGAGTTGCCTCAGTAAACTTCCACCTGTATAAATATAAAAACCAATAATTGATGTAAGTTGCTCTGGATAAGAGCATCTCCTAAATGCCAATAATGAAATGTAATCTCTATGCTTAGAATCACAAGCATTTACATCTTTCAAGTAAAGATGCAAATGTTGGCCCAGAAGCAGACACCTTATCACTGAAATCCTCCTTCCTTGCCTTCACATTGCCATCAATTATTCATATTTAAATTGCTCGAATAATACTTATGTTTTTAAATTATATCACAGTTGCTTTGCAGATGCTCTCATTCAGAAATTTAATAGGTTATAATTTTTATGCATTACCCATTTTTAGAGTTAGATATTTACTGGGGCAATTAGGGTTAAGTACCTTGACCAAGGATATAAGAGAAATGTTTCAACTTGGAATCAAAACAACAGCTTTTGGTTTAACAGCCGAGTTCCTCACCACCACTATACCACAATGCAAAGCTTTCCCCTCCTGTTAGACAGTGAGAGTGAGGGGGTTACGGGTAGGGGCTTGGAAAGCTGTGATCACAACCACCGAGTTACTGAGTTCAGAGGCACTTCGGTGGTGATCCAACACTGCCCTCTAGAGGTAAACGCAGGGAATACACTGTGGGTGAGAAATGATTGACCTCCGCAAATTTCAGGTGAGAGTAACTTTTGTATTTAGTTTTTTTTTCTCTGAGCATGTTTACTTTAATGAAGCTCTTTTTGTTTTCTTATATAATTTCAAACCCTGCTGTGCGTCTAGACTTCAACATAGCCTTCATGTTATTTTTCAGGAAGTTATGTTCTTTTGTGCTGGAAGTCGCTCTGGATAAGAGCTAAATGAAAGTAATGTAATGCTATACAAAGGTATACTATTTAGATGAACCGTTATTGAAATACAATCAAATGGTCTTGGAAAGACAGTGATTTTAAATCACCTGGACACTGGTCACGAGAACCTGCCCTTCACTCATCATAATCTACCTCGGCAGGGTCCGGGGAGGCATTAAATGAATATGAAAGTATGAGAGAACCGACGATGTTCCCAGATCCTGTAAGAAAATGAGTCACTGTTAGGGCGACGGACTATAATAAACACTGGAGGGGTAAAGCAGGAGATTTTTCTGCAACTGTATAAAAGCCGTCTATAATGGACTGTATTCCTTGGCGGCCAGGGAATGTAGCAGCCAGATTTACTCATCTTTTCGTGGCATCTTTTTTTTCGCACTGGCCAGGACACACTGTCTGTTCTCAGCTGTTCGGCGCCAACTGTGTATAAGAAAATGCTACTTGATAAAAAAGTATAGCCCAATGCCAACGCAAATTTGTTCATTTAGTATGTTTTATTACATTTTTAATAAATTACCTGCGTGTAGCCTGTCAATAAATTTGTATAACTGTTATTTAATACATTTGTTCTATTGTTACAGTTCATGTTTATATAATATGTTTGTTCTGATACAATTGTTATATTATTCATTTATATTATATCTGAACATGCACTGTAAATTAGCACGCTTTAAATAGAAAGTGGAACAAGATTTGTCGGGACCTTTTAACCTTCAAGTCAAGATCAGATTAAACCTCACAAACGGCGGGTTAGTGAATCTGGATTCGTTATCTTAGAAACTTACCGGACTCTTTTCACGAAACGGCATTTTTAAGAAAAGTTAGTTGCATATTACTCATAGGCTAACCCTGTTACCCCTTTTGGGGTAAACACGCTTACATTCCACCGTCTACCACACAACAGACAGCAGCCGTTACGTATCCGCAGTTCACTTCAGCAGAATATGCTGCATATTAGACGATAAAATTAAAGAAAAAAACTTATTCGCCCCTAAACAATCATTTTATATCCTACTAAATTTTGTGACACTGGCAGGATTATCTCGCGAGGCGTGACGCAGGCAGGTTTATCTCGCGATGCGCCGCGGGAGCGCGTCTCTGTCGCGATTGCGCTGCGGATGTTGTTGTTGCGGCGTGGGGAAGAGGGATTCTGGGCTGCGATCCTGTCGTGTAGCGGCAGCCTGTCTTTCTCTGCGCCTCTCCCCGGGAGCGCATCACCGAGCGGCCGATGATGGAGGACTTCGATGAAATCTACGAGGAGGAAGAGGACGAGGACCGGGCCGCGGAGGAGCAGCTGCTGAAATACTCTCCCGACCCGGTGGTGGTGCGCGGATCCGGCCACGTCACTGTGTAAGCAGCCGGCCGCAGATATCGGCACTTAAACAAGCGATCACTGCCGCAGATCGAGATTACAGTGCAGTTTGGAGGGATCAAAAGGTGCACAAATGGCAGAAACCGAAGCGGTTTAATTTCCGCCGCCGCAGCGTGTATGTGCTGGCGGGGCGCAGCTGCAGGCCGTGTTTCCCCGCACTGAAGTTCGCTGCGCAGAGAAGGCGAGGGGTCGGTGGCATTAAGCAAAGCGCATCTGCGATCGCAGAGACAGGGGGACAGTGCAGGCAGTCCCCCCTCGTTACTGCTCGGTCTCTGCCCGAGGTGTTTTTGTGTTCTTGTGTGTAAAGTTTCGTTGTTGTGCTGCACTCTCGCTGCTGGCTTTCGCTTTGTACAGGAAGTCGGAGGCGGTGAGAGTTATTTCCAGTCTGGCCACCCAGACGTGACGTCTTTTCCATTTAAACTCTGTTCAGTCGACTTTGGCCGTCAGCGTAAAAGGCTGAACCAATGCTCAATATTATGTGTGACATTAACAATGAGAAGACTGATACTGTGTTTTACACTTCAATGTAGGACAAAATCATTTCCTTAATACTTCATCTAATGCACTGGGAGCTGTTACACAGTAAACATACAGTCACACAGATAAGGAGACATAGTTAGGCTAGACTGGTACACAGATTCAGTATGTGATGTGGGTGTGAGAAGGGGCTTGCCGATTTCACCCATGTGGTCCTTTCTGTGAGCTAATCAGCCAGTTACAGCAGAGACTGTTACATGATGCAGTGGGAAGCTGTCAGCTTTTCCCCAGTGCTCTGTGTCTGAGCTGTTAGCTTTTCCCCAGTGATCTGTGTCTGAGCTGTTAGCTTTGCCCCAGTGATCTGTGTATGAGCTGTTAGCTTTGCCCCAGTGATCTGTGTATGAGCTGTTAGCTTTCCCCCAGTGATCTGTGTATGAGCTGTTAGCTTTGCCCCAGTGGTATGTGTATGAGCTGTTAGCTTTGCCCCAGTGGTCTGTGTATGAGCTGTTAGCTTTCCCCCAGTGGTCTGTGTATGAGCTGTTAGCTTTGCCCCAGTGATCTGTTAAGTTTTTAGGGTCTTTATAGAATCACACCTCATAGTGGTTGTACTGGGGTTTATGTGATTTGTGCCTGTAAGTAACTGCTGAAAGTGTTTTAGTTACACATTTTTAAAATATTGTGTCCAGATCAGGCCACATCCTTGTAAGGATATAAAAGCTCTTGGAAAAGTTCAGAGGACAGTGGGATGATTGACTTGATTGTGTCATACACATAAGTTACTCAGGGAGACTGAAGATTCAATAAACTTCACTTCTTTAGTCTTAGTAAAAGGAGATGTAAAGTGGATTTTATTGAGATTTTTACCTTTTTAAACAAATGTAATGAGTTGGACTACTTTAAAAAGATATTTTAAAATGAGTTTTGTCAATAGAATGAGAGAATATAGTTGAGCATAAGTAAATGGAAATTGTTTAGTTCTAGAGCATATTCTTAATAATGTGATGACTAAAAGTGGACATTGGGTGTCCAGTGTCTTACTTACACAAAGGGTTGAATCTGAACAGAATCCCAGCTGTCAGAGATGGGAAGTCACTCAGCAATATGTTGGAACCAGAATAAGTCTGATTTTGAATCGGCTGATTGGTTGGAAAAACATTTCCGTTTAGTATGCGGGTGGAAGCTACTCCCTTTCATATGTATGATAGTGATGTTTGCCTTTTGCCTCATAGTTTTTAAATAATTAGAGTTCATTCAGTGTGAGAATGTAAGTCTTTTTATTTAGTGTTCACTCCTGACTCAGTGCACCAAAGAATCTATTACTCTCTAACAAAATATAAATGGTTCTAATTAAGATTTCTAAATGGAGAATTAACATAATACCTGACTGGGCATGAAGTGAATTGTCTTACCTTCACAGGTTTGGGCTCAGCAATAAGTTTGAGTCTGAATTTCCCTCCTCACTAACAGGAAAGGTCAGTGATGCATTTTTATTTCACATTGAAGTTTTACATCTTAGACTGAGGAGACTGGAAGGTTTCACAGCAATAACATGAGCGTAATGTTGTGTGTCCTCCTTGGCCCTAGGTGGCGCCAGAGGAGTTCAAAGCTAGTATCACCAGAGTGAATGGCTGTCTGAGGAAGACGCTGCCAGTGAACGTGCGCTGGCTGCTGTGTGGCTGCCTCTGCTGCTGCTGCACCCTGGGCTTCAGCCTGTGGCCTGTGGTCTGCCTCAGCAAGAGAGTGAGTCCCTGCCTCAGCCTCTACAGCACACTGCCTCAGCCTCAGCCTCTACAGCACACTGCCTCAGCCTCAGCCTCTACAGCACACTGCCTCAGTCTCTACAGCACACTGCCTCAGCCTCAGCCTCTACAGCACACTGCCTCAGCCTCTATGGCATACTGCCTCAGTCTCTACAGCACACTGCCTCAGCCTCTATGGCATACTGCCTCTACAGCACACTGCCTCAGTCTCTACAGCACACTGCCTCAGCATCAGCCTCTACAGCACACTGCCTCAGTCTCTACAGCACACTGCCTCAGCCTCAGCCTCTACAGCACACTGCCTCAGCATCAGCCTCTACAGCACACTGCCTCAGCCTCTACAGCACACTGCCTTAGTCTCTACAGCATACTGCCTCAGCCTCAGCCTCTACAGCACACTGCCTCAGTCTCTACAGCACACTGCCTCAGCCTCTACAGCACACTGCCTCAGCCAGAGAGTGAGTCTCTGCATCCTGTATACTCTATAAGCTTTCCTAAAATACCGTTTTCCGTCATTTCTAGACACGCCGATCCATTGAGAAATTATTAGAATGGGAAAATAACAGGCTCTACCACAAGGTGCGTAATGCAGGATAGTGTGTGTGTGATTGTGTGATTGTGTGTGTGAGTGAGTGAGTGAGTGAGTGTGTGTATTGACGTGTGTGTGTGTGAGTGTGTATGTGTGTGAGAGTGTGTGTGAGTGTGAGAGTGTGTGAGTGTGTGTGTGAGTGAGTGTATGTGAGTATGTGAGTGTGTATGTGAGTGTGAGAGTGTGTGTTAGTGAGTGTGTGTGTGTGTGAGTGAGTGAGTGTGTGTGTGACTCTCTCTTCTTCTCTCCCCTCCCTGCAGCTGTGTCTGCACTGGCGGCTGAGCACCAGGAAGTGTGAAAGCAATAACATGCTGGAGTATGTAAGTGTGCGAGTCAGCGCTTCTGCCCTCACAGCCAGTGACATCAGCAAATATGCATGTGTTGTAATGTTTTATTTTTTGGCTGTAATCTCATAATGAGCAAGGTGGAGTCCTGCGATGCCCTCTTATCCCTTTTGAAGTCATCAGTGAAAGTAAACTTTCAGTTAACAGTTTAGTTAATGGATATTATGGTAGAAGTGAAACATCCCTTATGATTTCACTTCCATCAGACTTTTCTTCATTGGCAGATTTTATATCTACTCTTGCCCTCCCTCTCTGACTCACTTGCCGTCTGTTTCTCCAGGTCATCCTAATAGAGTTTCTACCGAAGAGCCCGATCTTTCGCCCGGACTAGGCACGTGCCTCAGGACCTTGCTGTAGCGTGTTCTCTCTAAATGGTGCCTTACTCGGGACTGTCCTGGAGGTCATTCAGAACCTTCACATCTCACCCCTCTCCTTCTCCCCACCTCACAGAGGTGTTTTTCCATCAGAGGCGTTTCGCTTCCCTCGCTGCAGAAAGGCTCCGTGCACCTCCTGCTGTGTGGGGGGCAGCGAGGCACGCTGGGGGGGCTGCCGCACAGACTCCTGGCCTCTGCAGCTCGGCCTCGCTCTCTCCTGGCCTCTGCAGCTCGGCCTCGCTCTCTCCTGGCCTCTGCAGCTGGGCCTCACTCTCTTCACTTCTTCCGTAGCAGAAGAAAAAACTTGTCAGCTGGATCTGAATATCTACCTTACTGCAGTTAGAAACGGGTTTGATTTTTCTAGAGGAAACCCAGCTGCTGGATTGGTCCTCGGCCTGCCCATTATTCTGTCCTTTATTTGTTTTTCTTTTTGGGGCAGTGGATAAATATGGGGTGTTTAATAATGCAAATATTTGTTTTCTCAGAGTGTGTGTGTGTGTGTGTGTGTGTGTGTGTGTGTGTGTCATAAGAGACACCTGTCTGTCCGCACTGTCAGGAGAGGGAGACCGGTCTCTCTGTCGGGAGGGGGAGACAGTCTGTGGGGAGGGGGAGACAGTCTGTCTGTGCTGTGTTTTAGGGCAGATATGTGATGAGCAGGACACAGCCACGCATTGGCCTTCTGGATGGAAACAAACAGAATTCTCATCACTGCTTTTCCTTCTGTTATATCTGATATTCCCAATGCATCACTTCAGATAAATGTTGTATATGTTACTTCAGTTTCTTCTATGTCGGTTATGTATTTTTAAGTTCTGGGTTCTGTACAGAAGCTAAAGCACACATAGCTAAAGGGCAAAGCTTTTTATTCTTTGGAAGGAAAATGAAAGCATCAGACTGCATTATGGTGGATTGATTAGATATTGTCAGTAGTTTGTTGTATGTGGATTGTTGAGTTAATAATTTTATTAAAATAATTTGTCTCCTAAATTGCTGAATTCATTTAAGTTGGGTGCTCAGGACAGCATTAGTGGAACAATATCAGTAGCTGCAAGTTCAGATAATGTGTGACTCTTCAGCTGAAGGAGGTACCAGACCAGAGTGGCTTCAGTAGATATGCAGTTCCACTCAGATGTGTAAAGTGAAGCTCTGTGAATGTCTAGATGAGGGTGTTTGCTAAGCCCATGCGTCATGGCATTTTGGAAGAAAAAAGGGTTTGTATCAGCATGCAGGTTGTCCTTCCTGCTTTTTGCTCTGTCCCATGCGGTGATTTTGATGTGCTTTTCAAACATCCATTTACACAACCCCACGATATCACATCCCACTCATGATCTAATGGCCAAGAACACATACAGCTGTGGAATGTGTACAGACAGGGTAACTATTTTTCGTTGTGGCAGTGTTAACATGCTGAATACTGACATGAAGTCGGTTTTTCAACAGGCGCAATGATGCTGGTAATAAGATAAGCATGGATCCTCTGCTCATATGTATGTAGGTGTATATGGTTGCAAATATGTATCTGTATATCTTATGTAATCTGCTTACCATGGGAAGTGACCCATTGGAATAAATAGTTTTATTCTTTCATATTGTTTGACATTGTATGTACAGTACTGTCAATAAAATATGTAGAAAGAATTATTTAAATCATAGTCAAATAACGCATCTCTCTTGACCAAATAATTTAGAAAGCCATTTTTGAAAGGGTGTTTATTTATGTAACTGCGACATATTATTATCTTAAGTTTAGAAGTACCCCTTTTCCACTGTAGAGCTGGAACCAGACTGGCTCATTATACCCCTTTCCCACTGTAGAGCTGGAACCAGACTGGCTCATTATACCCCTTTCCCACTCTCCAGCAATATGAGTGTGTGAGGGCTATAGCTATTGATAGCTATGCTGACTACATTTATCACAGAAAATGCAACTATGCTAAATATATTCATTTATTTTCATGAAAATGATACTATCCAACTGCCATCTAGCGATACCTTGAGGGAGCAGCAGCCCCTGCTTTAGCAGCTTTCCTGACCCTTCCCCACCGTGCAGCGTGGGTCTGCACCTGTACAACACTGCTCACCTGTACAACACTGCTCACCTGTACAACACTGCTCACCTGTACAACACTGCAGCGTGGGTCTGTACCTGTACAACACTGCTCACCTGTACAACACTGCTCACCTGTACAACACTGCAGCGTGGGTCTGCACCTGTACAACACTGCTCACCTGTACAACACTGCTCACCTGTACAACACTGCAGCGTGGGTCTGTACCTGTACAACACTGCTCACCTGTACAACACTGCTCACCTGTACAACACTGCAGTGTGGGTCTGCACCTGTACAACACTGCTCACCTGTACAACACTGCTCACCTGTACAACACTGCAGCGTGGGTCTGTACCTGTACAACACTGCTCACCTGTACAACACTGCTCACCTGTACAACACTGCAGTGTGGGTCTGCACCTGTACAACACTGCTCACCTGTACAACACTGCTCACCTGTACAACACTGCAGTGTGGGTCTGTACCTGTACAACACTGCTCACCTGTACAACACTGCAGCGTGGGTCTGTACCTGTACAACACTGCTCACCTGTACAACACTGCAGTGTGGGTCTGTACCTGTACAACACTGCTCACCTGTACAACACTGCAGTGTGGGTCTGTACCTGTACAACACTGCTCACCTGTACAACACTCCAGTGTGGGTCTGTACCTGTACAACACTGCAGTGTGGGTCTGTACCTGTACAACACTGCTCACCTGTACAACACTGCAGCGTGGGTCTGTACCTGTACAACACTGCTCACCTGTACAACACTGCTCACCTGTACAACACTGCAGCGTGGGTCTGTACCTGTACAACACTGCTCACCTGTACAACACTGCTCACCTGTACAACACTGCAGCGTGGGTCTGTACCTGTACAACACTGCTCACCTGTACAACACTGCAGTGTGGGTCTGTACCTGTACAACACTGCTCACCTGTACAACACTGCTCACCTGTACAACACTGCAGTGTGGGTCTGTACCTGTACAACACTGCTCACCTGTACAACACTGCAGTGTGGGTCTGTACCTGTACAACACTGCTCACCTGTACAACACTCCAGTGTGGGTCTGTACCTGTACAACACTGCTCACCTGTACAACACTGCAGTGTGGGTCTGTACCTGTACAACACTGCTCACCTGTACAACACTGCTCACCTGTACAACACTGCAGTGTGGGTCTGTACCTGTACAACACTGCTCACCTGTACAACACTGCTCACCTGTACAACACTGCAGTGTGGGTCTGTACCTGTACAACACTGCTCACCTGTACAACACTGCAGTGTGGGTCTGTACCTGTACAACACTGCTCACCTGTACAACACTGCAGTGTGGGTCTGTACCTGTACAACACTGCTCACCTGTACAACACTGCTCACCTGTACAACACTCCAGTGTGGGTCTGCACCTGTACAACACTGCTCACCTGGAGTGGTGCCTATGTGGTGCTGCACTTTTACAGTGCAGGTTGTCACAAAGCACTGTACATATATTTTCATGGGAGAATAAAAAGAAAAAAACCCATGGGCCAGTCAGGCCCTACCATGAGAGTCAGCTGGTCTTAATGGTGGCTCAACAGTGAAGACTGACAGCAAGGAAAGTTTGTGGCAAAGTACAGCTCTGTGGCTACCTTCCTCTCCAAGACTGCATATGGGCTAAGGTTAATTGTAGCACAGAATAAATAGGTGAGCTTTCAGCCTAGACAGGAATATGAAGACTGAGTCTGACTCCCTCATGTGTTTGGGTAGATTATTCCACAGGAGTGGAGTTCTGTAGAAGGGTTTACCTACTAAACTCACTGATGTTATGAAGTACCAAAGAGCCAGCATGTTATGAATGGAGCAGTTCTGTGAAAATGGCATTGCAACAATCCAACCTCAGTAAGACAAAAGCATAGAACCAATTCTGGCGATAATCTGTATGAAAGAAAGAGTTTGGATATTACATTACATTACATTACTTCATTTAGCAGACGCTCTTACCCAGAGCGACTCACAAATAAGTGCATCACTATGCTAAGAGTAGCTATTGCAAAGTATTACAAGAGGCCAGTAAGATACAAAGTTAAGTGCTAGGCTAGTGTAGTTTTTTTTAAATTTTTTTTATGAAAATAGCAATCGATAGGATAGATAGACATAGGTAGGCTAGAGATACAGCTTGAACAGATGAGTTTTAGGTTTTTTATTGAAGGCGCAGGGAGTCTGCTGTCGGAATCTCGACAGGAGGCTCATTCTACTAGTGTATAGCCAGTACTGGGAAGAGGCGGGTTTGAGAGATGCTGCCCTTGTATTTAGGGACACGTAGGCGACCCGAGGTAGCAGAGCGCAGCACTCTTACTGGCTTATAGAATTTTATTTATATGTTTTTAAAATGATAATCAAAGGTGCGGTTATGACACCAGGGCCTGTAATAACTGTCTGAATTGAAGGTAAGTCCGAGTACCCAGCCTCAGCATCTGTTCCATCAGCGTTAAACAGAAGGAACTTCACACACATCCGAGCCGTTATGTCTGTAATGCAGCCTCTAGCTGAGAGCTGAAGTACTTTATAGCTGTCAATCATCAGTGCACCATTAGAGGTCATACTCCGCTTACTATGATCAAGAGGCAGCTGATCGAAACCATGAGAGCGCCTGTCCACAAAGACCAACAGGGTTTTCAGGTCTCTTCAGTAAGGTGGTCAATGGTATCAGAGAGACAACAATCAGAGGAGATCAGTCAATTATTTACAACTTTAACAAGTACCCTTTCAGTGCTATTAAGCTATAAAACTATATTCAGCACAGGTTAGCCTAACACAAGTATAGGGTCAAGCAAGTAAGTGGGTGCCTTAGATGACCAATTTAGTTCAACAAACTCAGGAGTAAAAAATGCATGAGCACCAATATCATGCAGTACTGTGAGCACCAGGGAATTTAGACAGCTGGGGAATGGAGTTGAAGCCAGTGCTGTAATCTGGTCTCATTGTTTTCCAAGTCGTCCCTACCACAATTTGCATGACAATTGTCACCAAATGGTTTAGTAAATTTAGAAACTGTGTCAAATGACAAATACATTGTTGTCCAAACTCTAGCAAAGCCGTATTACAGGGACAGACAGGATGGAATCTAACAGTCTTATAACATTCTTATAATCAGTCTTTATCTGTCTGAAACAGTACAGACACCAGCCTCCAGCCCACAACTAAATGAAGCTGAGGCCTATAACAGGTACCTTTACTGCCGAGTTTGGTGTCAGAGATAAAGCTACTCCTGTCTTGCTCCGATTACAGATCTCACTCCTCTCTCTTACATGAAGCTCTAATGGAGTGTTTAACAATTTAAATATGAACAATTACAGTTCGTCGGTCCACAGTGGTCTGATGGTCATTTCTAGCTTGCTCGTGTCCATCTCCTGCATTCGTCTGAAGTTTGGTCATTTGGTAACTGGCAGTAAGAATGTGACTTCAGGCAGCAGGGTGTGTCTCGTGTGACTCTGTGCTTCTGAGTTTGCACAGGTGAGGCTGTGCCAGAGCACCTCCCTGCCTGAAACCTGCAACCCACAGTCCTTGTATTCCAGTTTTTCTGTACAGAAACTGAATTGTTGTAACTTAAGAAATAAACCCTGTGAAAAATTTAATTCTTCGCAGTTGTAAAGCACACAGCAGCAGATGCCATGATAACCTGTGAGCTTCACAGACTGAAGGTCCATGGCCACCAACAGCATGGAAGTGCTTTACGCTTGTAGCTTTGACATTTAACATAAAACTATACTGCATAAACTAAAAGTAAACCTTCATTTTACTTG
>JAFDVH010000026.1:852363-884863 GCA_019176425.1 Megalops atlanticus
GTAATATTTAAACAGTTACACTGCTAAACTGGAAGAGTAATGGGGGCAGGACTTGATGTTTAATGTTTTTTTGGTGCACACTGACTACTCATCATATGAACACCTTTCTGTGCCTCTGAACCCAGCAACAGCCTCTGGCACTTTACCCCTCTGTTAACTGACATTATGCGATGACATTTGCAGCACTGAAACAATGGTTTCAAACATAGACATTTTTCACTACTAAGTTTGCTTATTAGAATCAAAACACTTCTCAGTAATGATGACCAAACTGAGATATATCCATAGAACCTAGATTAACATTCATATGCACTGTGGTTTGTGCAGTTTCTTCTCTGGTCATTTAAATCTGAAATCAGGGGAAAAACTGTGTTGTATTTGGGGTGCATACTAGCAAGTGGGAAAGATGCTACATGTATAAGAAGGGTATCAAATCAAAGGGCTTCCTTTCCTCTCTTCCTTTGAATCTGACTCAACATCCAGCAGAGATCTTTCTGCCATAAACAGCCTGTCTGACATGCACTGATCAGAAACCTGCTAAACTGCTCCTTATTGCCAGTTTGGGGGGTCTACTGGCATTATGGGATACATGGTATGCCAAGTGGAGAAGGTGGTACTGCATTTCTGACAGCAAGATCCTGACATCTTCAACATCACAATGTCACTTCCTGCAGACTGATGTAATCTTACCCCAACGATGTCCCTCACTTTACAAACACGTGTAGCCTTAAAACCAGCTGTCAGATTTGTATTTCATGTTTTTTAGCAGCATTAGCATTACGGTCCCTGGATGCCACTGCTTCTGCCGATTCCACGGCTTAGCGTGCATGTTTTGAGTCGTGTGCTGGAATGCTACCCCTAACACTAATGCTGGCAGAGTGTACCCTGTTAACCTGCTTCCCTCACGCTCGCGTGTGAAGTCACTGGCTAACCTCCCTCTCTCAGACCCCGGCAGAACGCAGGCTGGGAGTAACAGATGGGGCAGGAAAGGCAGTACTTACTTGGAGGGGGTATGAGTGGAGGGGCAGAGCTGACGTTGGGGGGTGGGGGCAGGAACGGGGGTGGGGGAATGTTTGGGGGGAGGGGCCCTGGTGGAAAGAAAGGGGGCATCTTGGAAGGTGTAGACTCAGCGTCTGAGGACGAGTGCTCTGATATCACCTGAAAAAGACACAAAATCACCTTTCAACAGGCTGCAGACTCCAGTCACTGAGCAGTGTGTGTGAGTGTCTGCAGGAGGTAGGCAAAATAATGGAAACACCCTATGGACATTCGAGTTGGCCCATTCTTTGTCTTCAGAAAAGCTTTAGTCTTTCTTAAGAGTGCTGTTATACAAGAACTCTTCAGGAAGGAGAGTCCCCAGCCCTTTGCGAGAAGGAGGTGGTGGAAATCTACTCCACATTCCTGAACTTCCCATAAAGCTTCAGTGATGCTCAGACCTGGTGACTGGGAGGCTATGGAAGGTGTCTGACTTCATCCCAATGTTCATGAGAGGACTCTTGAATCATGTGTGTATGGGCTATTATTGTCTCTGAATATGGGAACATCTTGAAGAATCTGTGTTTGCCTGACATGGCTTTGTATTCCTTGGCCATAATTCTACCATGCAGAGTAATAATCAGACCCAATGACTCCCATGGCTACCCATACCATGAAAAGCTGGGAACAGGTGATGTGGGCTGAAGGCTTCCCATGGCGTTCTCCAAACAGAAAGCCATCCACATGGAGGAGAGAGAGTAAAGGACTCGCACAGACTTTATTTTCTTCCACTGCTTAGTGCACGTTTTGTGTACAGTGCACCCGACGGCTTCCGAATGCCTGCTCTGCTGAAAGCTTTGTGAAGCTTGTGATGCATTTTTATTGTTACAGGAAGACAGACGTGTAGATTCAGCTCCATCGCCATTTTTTGCGTTGTCTTTTTTAGAAATGATCCTGTTATGTGTCCTATTTCCCCAGTCCACTCAGCGGCTTTTCCTGGATTCAATTATTTTCCCGTTTCTGTGACTGACACACTTGCAATTTTCGCACCAACTACTTGAGCTCTTTAAAGATCCGTTACATTTATGCTTCAGAAACTCACATATTAAAATGTAGTTTTCCAAGTAGAAATATAGTGATAATTACTATTGACATTAATGTGAAACACGTGTAGACTCCTGTTTAACTGTGATTTAGTCACTTCAGAATATCTTCTTTCCATTTAGTGTTTCCATTATTCCGTATACTCCCCCTTATATCTGTGTGTGTGTATGTGCGCGTGTGAGAGTGTGTGGGTGTGCGCGAGTGTGTGTGAGTCTGTTTGCGTTTGTGTGAGAGTATGCATGTGTGTGTGTGTCTGTTCGTGTGTCCGTCCACCTGGATGTTGTTTCCCTCAATGTTGTGTCGCCGTCGTCCCTCCACACGGCTGATGGTTGCCGTCTGTCCTCCAATAACATCTATGGAGCCAGTCACCTTCCTGCAACACACACAACACATCACTTTCCTGCAACACACACACACACACACCACCTTCCTGCAACACACACACACAGCCCTTCCTTTCTCTTCTTCAGGCAGCACGCTTCATCAATAACACTGATATTCAGTTTCTTTTTGGCAGGGAAACTTCTCTAACTAGAGTCACATCTGGAGGCTATAGCAGATTTTAGACAGTGAAGGTTTCACAGATTCTCTAGTGGCTCCGGATGCATCAGGCAGCCGGTCCCCTACTGCCTCCGCAGCCAAGCTTTGTTACAGAGCTGCAAACCACATTCTCTGATGCAACACCAGCTTTCTGCCTCTCAAACAGTAACGCACCTACTGAGAAACTGCTTCTGACTGGAGACTCCACTGTTAGACACATGAACAGAATCACCAGTGAACAGTCAGCTGCCTCCCGGGTGCTGATATCAATGCAAACCTAAATACGCAGGTTAAAGGAAAATGTAAATTATCTAAAACTGATATTCATGCAGATGTGAATTTTGGCTGACTGAGGCAATCTGAACCTTAACCCTTTCAGAGACGATGAGACTGACAGCAGGCTCCTGTCTTTGGCTGGCTGGTGTGCAGCCAGCAATGTGCAACACAGGAAGGTCTTCTGTAAGTGTGCAGACTCAGCAATGCCCTGATACTGAACCAAAGTCACACTGAGCTAGTGTAGTCTACAGCTCCTCAGATCTCAAACTTATTATCAGTATTTGCATATAATGAGAAATATAATAAGAAATACAAGTAACTGACATAAGTAATATATTGACAAAACAACTGAATATAGAGATATCAATAGAATATAAACAAATCAACACAAGTACTCTGTCTGAATGTGCAACTGTGGTGTTTAAAGGTGATCACAGGCAGCCAGTGAGAAGGCCCCGCCCTCGATCTCACAGGCAGCCAGTGAGACGGTCCCGCCCTCGATCTCACAGGCAGCCAGTGAGAAGGCCCCGCCTCGATCTCACAGGCAGCCAGTGAGAAGGCCCCGCCCTCGATCTCACAGGCAGCCAGTGAGAAGGCCCCGCCCTCGATCTCACAGGCAGCCAGTGAGAAGGCCCCGCCCTCGATCTCACAGGCAGCCAGTGAGAAGGCCCCGCCCTCGATCTCACAGCCATGCAGAGTGAGCCACACTTACGTATAATAGGACACATCCTGCGCAGCTGCACCTCCTGCCCACTGAGGTGGAGAAATCCTACGCATGGCAGAGTGAGAGAACAGAGGAGAGGAGGCAGAGAGGAGTTACAGAGTCCGGAAAGCTCCGGAAACAGAGACAGAGAGAAGCAGCTGCAGTCAGACACACAGAGAAGCAGCTGCAGTCAGACACACAGAGAGAAGCAGCTGCAGTCAGACACACAGAGAAGCAGCTGCAGTCAGAGACACAGAGAGCGAGGCAGCTACAGTCACAGGGGGTGCAGGTCATGATCATTTCTTAATTTAGAAACCCTCACCTCCCTCTTCTGCACCTGAATGTCTGCTTACCTGGAGGAGGACAGAGCTGATTTGTAGAGGCTGCCAGGAGAGGTGAAGTCAGGTTTGGACTGATGGGAGGCTAAACCCACGTCCTTCTCACTATTCCCAGTGCGACCCTGCTGCACCTGTATCACCAGGAGACAAGAGATATGCACTGAGTCTCTTTACCTCCGGTCTCTCTCCCAAACTTTAAACCCAGAGTTTCTCTCCCTCACTTCACACCCTGCAGCTGGCTTGTTTGGATGACTTCAGCCTGTTTACCGTGATTTTGCTGGTTACCGAGGCGACGGTGAGCACCTCCAGACCCATGCGCAGACGCTTCTGCTTCTCACAGTAAGCCTTCCACGTCTCCTCGTTAAATCCGTAATTAAAGTAATCCGAGAGGTCGGCACCTGCACAGCACAGAGGTCACAAACGCAAAGCAAACACACAGATTTGAATGCAGCTGTGCCTGACGGTACACAGCCTCTGCCCCTCTCTCTGTACCTGGCTTCCTCCATGGCTTCTCCTCGAAGGAGTCCAGGTCCACCTCCAGCACCGGAACCCCGTTAATGCTCCCGGGGGCGTCCAGGTCCACTCCCTTCAGCTTGGTGCCAACTGCAGAAGAACACAAAAAACCCACATAAAACTACGAGATGTTACACAGACGAACAACTATGCCTTACAGGCCGAAAGTTTGTAGGCAAAGCTCAGGTGTAAAGGTCTGCAGGTGCAGCTCAGGTAAGATGGTGGAGTAGGTGCGGCTTGGGTGTGTCAGCTGCACAGGTGCAGATCAGGTGTGGCGGGTGTGTAAGCTGCACAGGTGCGGCTCAGGTGTGTCAGCTGCACAGGTGTGGCTCAGGTGTGTCAGCTGCACAGGTGTGCTGATGACAGTTTCAGGCCTGACCTGATCCGTATGCTCTGCCGGCTGTCTTAATATTCAGGTTGACAGGTGTTGCTCCATAGGCCCTGCAAAGGCATGACGGCAGAACTTCAGCACATTGCAGAGTGCAGCTGTGAAGCGCCTTTTTCAGCGGGAAGCTCATACTCACGCGTACTGAGGGGCTCCTGTCTTTATGTCCCCGATAGTAACCTGTACATCATCTTCATCATCATCATCGCTGTCGCTGTCACTGCCATCGTTCTCCTCCGCTGTGTCCTGAGCAGAGACAGACTCACTCAGCCTGTGCCATACTTCCCTTCCACTGGGGCTCAACGCTGCAACTTCAGTAGCACATGGGTGGGTACCAACCCAGAGCCACATGAACACAGCAGCTTTGGGTCCAGCAGTCAGGGTGGCCAGGAGATGGAAAATTTCACCAGCTGATGGGATTTTTCACAAGCTACATTTGTAGATCATGTAACTTTACTGCTAAAGCTGACAGTCAAACCATGGTGATGTTTGCTACTACCGCTACTAGCTAGCTAGTTAGCCAGACAGACAGACATTATCTAAATACATAAAGTTGGGATTAAACTTACATTACATTATTGTCATTTAGCAGGCATTCTTATCCAGAGTGATTTACACAGGTTGCTCCTTATCGCTACACAACACTGCTGCTCCTTACCGCTACACCACACTGCTGCCCTGCTCCTTACCGCTACGCCACACTGCTGCCCTGCTCCTTACCGCTACGCCACACTGCTGCCCTGCTCCTTACCGCTACACAACACTGCTGCTCCTTACGGCTACACCACAGACACAGTAAACACAGTAACTGCCTCTCAGACTAAAACCTGCTGGTTAGTTGTTGAGTCAAAGCTGAATCCCCAACGGGCAGGAAATCTGCATGGTGCTGTCAAGCATAGCTTGCTTGTGACTGGACAACCACAGATTGTACAGGGATGACCAATGCTTATCAAAGGGGTCTTTCAGCAACACAATAGTATGTAGTCATGTTCTTTAAACACAGAAACACCCAAAAGAGTGGCTGGTGACCCTGCAATTTAAAGCCAAAGAGAAAATTTGCCTGCATTTTCAGACTGGCAGGAGCCAGCTTCAGACCCTGATACATTATCCCAGTAATCATACACACACACACACACACACACACACACACACACACACACACACACACACACACACACAGATACACATACACTCACATATGTGCACTTTAACACGCAAACATACACATACATATTCATGTACTCCTACACCTACATGTGCACACACACACACACACACACACACACACACTCATAAACGGGTGTACTCTGACACACTAACGCAAACATACAGTCCCACAGGCAGGCATGCAGTGCAGGTGTGCTTTCCAGCAAAATTCTGTAAACACTTAATGACCTGCTCTGATGGGAACACTTATTAGCACTGACATCTGGAGTAAAACAAACACTGCGTGCCCTGCTTATGAGAATCAAACACAAATCACGACCAAATCCAATAATGCCGTTTAACAACCCTGCTGATGGAAATGTTGAAGAGGCTACTCTATGTAGTACAACAGTGCATGACATGAAAACAGCAGTTCAGATTTCCCAATCTGAATCTCCACGGACGATCAAAGTGCCTGTTGTGTTTAGCTGCAATGCTAGTGGACATGACATGGCACACTCTACAGTTCGAACGCTTGGTGCTACGAAGCGAATTTGTTCTGCCACTGACTCCCAATTATTGACTGATGACACAGCTGGGCTCACACTGTGCCCACAGAACTCAGCTAAAACACCAAACAAACCTCAGTGTATCCAAGCATCTGAAATTCTGCTTTTAACGACCACTCTCTTCTGGCTCAGATCTTCCTGGAGAGCTGCTCCATTACAGAATCTCCACACGGAAAGGAGAATGTATGTTTCTTTTCCACACACATCACTTTCCATGAATGTTTTTGAAACTACACTGAGGGAATACTGAACTATATGTTCAACAAATGCTTATGCAATTTTATTACTATATTATTACAATAAATAACCCACAGCTGTTAAAACTTAATTGTTTAGAGAGACAGGTCTCATGACCAATTTTAATGCTTTAAACATTCTAAAGTTTTAAGTGTAAATATCCCTAATACATACACACACAAATACTCTCAGCACACAGACAGGTGAGAGCAGACAGGTGTGCACAGACAGACAGGTGAGAGCAGACAGGCGTGCACACAGACAGACAGGTGAGAGCAGACAGGCGTGCACACAGACAGACAGGTGAGAGCAGACAGGGTTCCCCACTGCACTCTGACCCCATAGCCCTGTGCAGCTCTTCTACCTGCTTGGCGACACCGTTTCCTGTGGCTTCCTCCCTCACGGGCGGCGGCGGGGGTGCGCTGCAGAAATAAAGAAGCAATTAGAACCAGAAAACACTCGCAGAGAGAGGCGGCACTGCACACCACAGAGAAACACACAGCAGTCAAACACAGAGACACCGCAAACGGTGAAAGGGAAGATGAAGATCACCTGACTGCAGCAGACAGCTTGGCTTCCTCCTCCTCTTCTTCATCCTTATTCTCATTTTCATCTGTCACAAAGCAATCACAGAAACCCCATCAAAATACACAACCAACTTGCTAAATACCAATAACAAACCACATGTCTACCTAGCTGGCTAATCACTAAATATGGCTTATTTAAAAGTTCCGCGGGTCTGGCTGCTGGCAGGAGTGTTATTTTACCAGGTGCATTTGCGTTAGCATGTAGCAAAGCAGCTAATGCTGGTTATACAGCCACAGGTACAGATGCTGATTCCGGACGGATCTTCGCTCCAGTTTCTCCATCTCAACAGTCTTCTTTGGTGAAATACAGGCTACAGCGATAACCATGAAGCAGATTCCATACGTTTAGCTACAAATCCTTTCCCGGGGCATTTACTGAAAGCTAACGTTGTTGAGATGCAGGTTCTGCCTCCGGGGCCGGTCCTCACCTCCGTACAACCATTCCTCCTCCTCGTCTCCGGCGCTCACATCAGTCGGAATCGGTTTGTCCGCTTCTTCCGCGGACATTTTTCCCAAACTTTGCCTTTCCTCTACCGGGGAAACACGGATCTCCGCTCTCCGATGCAGGGGCCAGATCACGGCGCAGTCAGGCTCTGTGCGAAAAACAGCGGGACTCTGTGCGCAAACTGCAGGCCAATCCAGCGGCGTGACCCGGAAGCAAAAAGGACGGGCATCCCAAGCGGAAGTATGATGTTATTGCTCGCAGCTCATGTCAGTCAGTGATGACGCCGCGATGCGTGCGAGGAGGAGCGAGAGAAACTTCGCATTTGATTAACCGGATCAGCTCAACCCCAAATTTACGTGTTTAGAGCCTGAACCACAACGATGCACAGTATGTTCCATATTACTACCAAATCCTGCTGATTCAACACGACTTTTACAACTGTTTCAAAGACGCTTTCATGTAGCTTTCCATTTTTATACTTTATCCGTTCCTACAGCCTCGTCTTCAGTGAGGCTCTGCATTACCTGTACACCACACACCATGATGTGATTCTTAGAGATTATAAAAGGCGAGTTTTCAGGTTGACACAGTATTTTAAAAGAATGATTTAAAGCATTTGAAATGGAAAAAAACCCAATTCTATTAATGAATGAGGATCATGGACAAGCATCACTTATCATTGAAAACAGTGTGCTTTAGCAATAAAATGCGATGTAATAACCTAGTAGTAATAGTATATCAATAAAACATACACCAAAAGCAATTTAATTTGTTTTCTTTATTTAACTGTAAAATACATGACCAAACATAGTTTAAATTCCAGTCATTGTGGTGCGATTGGGTAATACTGAGACCTAAATTGATACAAAGCAAAGGTACAGAAGTGCATATAATGAAGCTGAATGAACATCAGTGCATACAGAAAATACTAAAGCACATCTGTGTCATGCAGTGCCAGGGCCGTACTGAAAACAGACTGAGTGCAGGTCCACAGAAGATAGGCACCGGGGAAGGGTGTGGCCTGAATGATGACTGGCAGCACTTAGGGGGACAGGTCAACACACAGATCAGTCATCCAAAGAAAACACAGAATTTCTGCTCCAATTTCGCACAGCACATTCTTCCCACACGGCATCCCTGGCTGTGGCACAGTGAGTGAGACTGTGATTCTCAGTGTGGCTGTTTAATTGCAGTGAGGAGTGAGTCTCAGTGTGGCTGTTTAATTGCAGTGAGGAATGAGTCTCAGTGTAGCTGTTTAATTGCAGTGAGGAGTGAGGCTGTGATATGAGGCTAATGAGGAGTAGGCCTGCATGTACCAGATCAGCTCCTCATGCTCCTGCTGGTCCAGTGTGCTAGTCGGGCTGTATTGGACTCCGTGGGAAGCAGTACCTGGGTCCGCGCAGGAGGTGAGGGCGCTGTGGTCTCTGAGCAGTGACCATGTGACGCTGGGCTGTGGGGACAGCATGACCTCTGAAGCCCCGCCCCCCTGCGTGCGCTGTAAGTGCAGGTAGAGGCCGGGGAGAGTCGCGGGCTGCAGCAGGCCGTCTCTGTGCAGCCAGTCCTGTGAGCCGGCTGCCGGCGCGGGCTGTCCCAGGGCCACCTGCGTCCCGCGGGGCCGGAGGGCGCGGCCCGACGCCGCATGCACCACCTCGCCCCGCCTCCAGTACCACAGCTGCAGCTCCGCCCACTCCGGCATCAGCCCTGCGGCGCGCACGTCGTCACGGTGACGGGCCGCGGTGAGCAGCAGGCAGGGCTGGGTATCGGATCTGATGAAGAAGGGGCACATGGGGCCGACCAGGTGGGCCTCCCTGACCGGGACCAGGATCCAGCGGGGCGTGGCGGGTTCTGCCAGCCTCAGCGAGCAGCGGTCCGCTCTGAGGGAGAGGAGGCCGTCCCGGGAGCAGCCCGCAGGGAGGGTGGGGGGGGCCAGGGGCGTCGCCTCCGAGCAGACAATTTCCCGAAGCGTGAGTGAAACCCCGCCCCCTGCACTGCTGAGGGCTGTTTCATTCTCCCAGTGCCACTCGTGGGCCAGTGAGCTGCCGTTGTATTCTTCCATTATCACTGGCAGCTTTGAGGTCCAGTTAGCAGCCAAGAACTGGCACCCCTTCTGCTCCACACACACCCCCTGCTCAGGGCATGCCCCCTGCTCCATCAGCAGGTAGTGCGGGCTTTCTCTTGAGGACGTGCTGCTCCTACTCCAGCTTTCCGTCTCTGGATGCATTACAGCCAGAATAAAACAAACTAGAGAAAGATGAACAGCTGGCATGATCAGATCTCTCTCTCAGTCACTGAGTCCCTGAGTCTCTCAGTTACTGTGTCTGTCGTGGCACTGTGTCTCTGACTGTATGCCTCTTGTGCATGTGCCTGCGCTTTTCTGTGTGAGCTGTGTGTGTATCTCCCTTTTTCTCTTAAATAGATGTGCAAGAGTTTGACCCAGGATAGAACTTCTGCTTTCTAGAATTGAACTAAGAGGGAAATGAGAACTTGTTTTTCCAGGGATTTGGTAGAGGAACTCTATAAACATAAGAACAGCAGTTTCGCATGTACCAGAATCATGATGATGAACAGAACATTTTTTGTGGAGACATTTTATAATGAGACATTTTTATGAGCAGCATTTCATCCTCCTCCCAGAACAACACAGATATGAATTTACAAAACCTTGCTGTTCTCCATCTCACACTATAGCCTAGGCCCTGTTTATATGTTTATGAATATTCACAAATATATAATATACATATACATACGTATATAGTATGTTTGATTTTGAGTGAGAAACAGGTGATACACTTTTCAAGATCCAATAAAAGTAGTACTGTCAAATAAGAAATAAACAATATAAAATTAAAATAACACAGATTCTGTTCAAATAATTTAGAAGCCTTTGGCACTGAGACACTTGCATATGTTTATTAAAATAATCTGCTAAATGATTCCATTCTTTCCTGTCAGCAGTCTTTGTTTACTTTCAGAATTGCACATTATGAATGCACAGGTCTACATACAGGAAGAGGTAATGCAGTCAGTGCTGATCAATTCTGCTGTGGAGTCCCTCTGGCTCTCAGTGTACATTTCAGTACTGAACTGAAATGAAGAAATAATCTGCAAAAATAACTGGAGGGAATATTTTATGTTTGTATTTGTGTCTGTCACGCATTTTGGCAGATAAACCCAGTTTCTGTAAGGTTCCTGTCAAAACCACTGAAAAACAGGAAATGGACTTTCACCTGATGAGCACTCCCTCTTAATAAAAGTCACATCAAGACCTTCCATGGAAATATATAAAATGCACTTTAGAGCATCAGAGTCTGTTTTAATCTTTTCATCCATAAATTCATTTACCCAGCAGAAAGGTACTCATATTAGTAATTTCCAGAAAATATGTATACTGACTGTATGGTTAGGGTCCTGAGCTTTTTGATTTTCACCGAGAAAACCAAATTAAACAGATTTACACCCAATTCAAGGCCTGTTGTGCTTGGATTGGACAATTTTTACCACATAATTCAAAGCACCAGTTGATCTGCACCATTTAGGTTAGCTGCCAGTGGCACCTCTTTCTGAGTCCAGTGCCTGAGGAATGCTGGGATTCAAACCAATGTAGGAAACACAAAGGCTTGGACCTGAAACTGTGGACTGGATTACCACAGACCTGCTTTCTGTTTGGTGTGCTGTTGTAGGATTAGCTGAGCAGCCATCTGAATGCGTACTCTATTTTTAAAAACAATGTGCTTTGAAGGAAATGATGACAGGCCAAGTAAAAATTTAAACTGCTTTTATTTGGTTTTCTAGTCAATATCATTTGCTTATGTCTTATCAGAGTTGGGGTCAATTCAATCTCAACTCAATTCATTCAGGATATGAACTGAAATTCGGTTAATTAATTGAAAAAAAAGAAAATGGCTGGTAATATTCAACTCAGGAAGTGAATTTTCAAATTATACTTCTAATATCATTTGACAATGTGAAAATCTGTGATGTTGAATGGCTGCTATGGAACCTGCAGTTCATGCTTGCAAACCTATACACTTTTCATGGAAGTGTAATATCATGTGAAACAAACTGCATTTTTGCATGTTCTTTTGAACCAATGGACCAATTTTCACTGCAGTGAAGTGGGCATTAACTGAAGCACATTCTCTATACCGGCATCATCTGTCACATTTTTAGTCACATGCATAAATGTTAACAGGAGTTTGTATATATATTTTTTTATGAATTCTGAAGAGCCACAGCATTTTCGCCTTTAGAGGCGTTGCACAGTGCTGGGACTGCATTTCTTTTTAAACCTGTTTTGATTTAACCAGGACCTCATCTGTGCATGACATGAAATAAAACTGATTCAGCTGTAGTTCTCATAGTGCTGAATAACCATTCACACACACACACACACACACGTATTTTTATCTATCTATCTATATATATATATATATATATATAATTTACATTGATCATGTTGTGCTATAATACACATATATGCTAGATAGATCTCTGTGCTCATCTTAGTTTGCACATAATAGCAACTCTTAGGGGGGTTTTCACCAACTTAAGCAATACACGGATACCTTTTTTTTGAGGAACTAAACATAATTAAATTTCAACTTTCTTTTTTACTCAGGATCCCTGGAATGAGGAAAAGAGGCAAAAACTCTTCTGAGAAACAAAACAAGACTCAAAACGAAACAAAGAAGTTGTTCCCCAGACGCGTATAAAGCAGGAGCCGGTGCTGGACGGGAAGAGTGAGAGCCATGCGGGCCGGCCAGGGCAGCCTCAGACAGCAGCGCCTCGCGGCACTCTGGAGCCTCCTCCTCCTGCTGCAGCAGTTTCATGTTGTCATTCTACACAGCAGCTATGGAGACGTGCACAGCACTCTCCCACCGTGGGACATGAACACGGCCCTGACCCCCTTCCCTGCAGCTGATGAGTTCCAGGAGCAGAGGAACTGTTCGCAGGACGTGCTGCTGAACCTAACATCAGCGGTGACCTCCATCCTGCAGGAGCAGCACAGCCATACTGTGGCAAAGATTGTGGGCTGGATGGCAGACTGTAACTCCCCCTACGAGTCGGCCCTGCAGCAGTTCTGGCAGTCCCACGTGCTGTTCAGGACCTTCTACACTCTTCTGTCTGCTCTCCTGTACTCCGTCTGCAGCTGCCCCGGCAGGGTGAAGCAGCGCCTGCAGGAGGCAGAGGAGGAGCTGGGCTGTGAGCTGACAGAGGCTGCCCTGCGCTTCCTGACGGAGCTGCTGAATGATGAGCAGGACAGCGAGGGGAACGGTACTGACCCCACAGGCTGCTTCTCTGGTGAAGCTCATCTGTATGATGACCCAAGAGAACAGGAAGCCTTGGAGGTGAAAGCTGCAATCCTGTCCAAGAACATCCAGAATCTGGGACAGCTCACCAACCTCCTGCAGGCCTTCACCCAGGCAACGGAGGAGTCCCACAGGCAGGAGCTGAAGGACAGTCTTATAAAGCTTACAAGCACTATGAAGGAGTCCCTAAGCCAGGAGAGCAGCTGGCATGAGTCCTACGTGACAGGAAACATTAACTGTGACGATCGCAGGGATGAGGACCCTCCTGACAGCATGTACTCCTCTCCACAAAAGACTGTGAATATCTCAAATATCCAGGGAGGGAGGTCTGTTATCCCCCCCCCTGCTCTCACACAGCCACCAGCTCGAGTCAGGATCAGCAGAACACCCCCGCTCCACAGCACCCCCGAACGAAGGAAGAGGGACACTGCTCCCGTAAGCTTCCCATCGAGAGACAACCAGAGCACAGCTGACGGCGAGAGACTGACCTACAGCCGCTGGCATCGGTATTCCAGCCCAGTGCTGGAAAACACCACCACACCTCTGTATTTCCTCAGGGCTGACAGCGAATGCAAACTGCTCACAAGTGGCAGCAATGCAAGCCTGCCTTTCGAGGATGCGTACAGTGACCAACTCTTGGATAGGCAACTCTGGTTTTGGGAAAATGGGACTACCCTCAAAAACATAGGGACTGCAGTTACAGTGACCATTGACACCATCCGATGCAGCAAAATCAAATTAGCTGCTTCCACATCTGGATCTGGCAGGGTGACACAAGGATGCACATCAGAGGATGGGAGGATTCTGGGGGTTTCCTCAGAGGACTGCACTGTGGCCTTCAGATCTGACTCCCTGTGGGGCCCTGGAGCACCCCCCTCAGTTCCCCGGCCTCAGGCATGGCAACTGATCCCCTTTTCCAGAGACGAAGAGCACCTCCAAGATGTGGTGTGTCCATTTTTCATAAGAATGGACTCTTTCCCCTGCCTATTGCTGACTGCTAATGCTGAAGGAAGGGCGATTCATGCTTCTGCTTTTGACCTGGATTTCCCAGAAACGCAACTCTGGTACTGGAATGACGGACGCCTGATCAACTACTTTTCAGGGCTGGCACTGGAAGCTGTGCCAGAAGACTTTGATGAATCTTCTGTTCTGGTTGTATCTGAGGTGCTGAAGGAGAGTAAAGATCCCAGTTTTTCCAGCCAGCTTTGGGTGAAAAAGGGAAGCAGCATACAGTCAGTGATGTACCCAGATCTTTACCTCAGTACATTTCACAACTACAATAAACATTTTGTCCACCTCTCCAACATTACAGAAGGCACATGGTCTTTCCTCAATGCTCTGGATGAAAGCAATCAAGTTGAGGTCACAGGTTGTGTTCAGATGTTTTTTGTGAAAGTAGAAGCTCTGCCATGTGACCTGCTGACGGTGACAGAGGAAGGGGCAGATCCTGTGATGCAGCACTATGACAGCACCAACGTTTTGAACTACCTGTGGTACACAAGAGGGGGGAGGCTGATCAATGTGGCGAAGGCACTGGCTCTGGGCTTCCAAAAAACACAGAATGGCACGCGGTTCAAAGCCGAGTTACAGTCTGTCGGTGACTCTCCAGGCACACAGAAATGGGAGCTTGACACTCTGGTCACACCTCAGCTGGACCCCAACTGCTACCTGCACGTTCAGATGACTGACCATCGAATTGATGTCAGCTGCAATCCACAGGAGGAGACACCCTTTCACCACTGGGAGACGGTAGAGTTTAGCAAAGGATTCAACAGTATGGAGAAGATCAAGTGCATGTATTTCATAAAAAGCAGTCATCCTGCATGTGAAGTTCTGACTGGTTTTTCTGACACATATGTCACAAAATTAAGACCTGTGTCAGAATCCGTCTTTCACTCCCAGCTGTGGTACTGGGATGGAGGCCATTTAGTACATGCAGCAAGTGGCCTATATCTCTCAGCCTCTGAAAACATCACTGACCACAGTCAGGTCATGCTGAGCCCTCTCGATCAACTCAAAGCCCAAGAGTGGACTTATGAAAATAAGTTAATTCAATCATCATTCTGGCATAATGGTGTTGTCACACTGCAGGAAAATACTGGAGTGGTATCAGTGCAAAATATTACTGATGGAAGATTCCAGCATTGGGAGTTTGTTGAAAGCAGTGAGGCCTCCACACAATCAGATTTCCTAAAATGTGGTGATCAAACCCGAGAATATTTCTTTATTAGAAATGACCTCATGCCTTGCTTTCTTCTCACTGGAACTTCAGAAAACAACCCTCCAGAATTCAGGCATTATGATGCAAAGGCTGCACAGCTCTGGTACTGGGACCAAGATCGTCTGGTAAACCATCACAGTGGCTTAGCCCTGCGCCTCTCGGATATCTCTGGACAAGTTGTGATGTGGCAGAGTTTTGCCTTTGAAAAAGATCAGAAATGGAAGCTGGAAGATGGCGTTCTGATGTCCAAGCTGAATGAGAGCTGCAGTTTGGTCCCTGACAGGGCAGAGGGCCTCCCTCCAAGGTTACAGTGCTCCAGGTCACAAGAGGGACAGTGGAAGGTCATTGCCATGGAGACTGCATGGAACGAGCCAGAGGATATTGTGTGTCTTTATTTCATACAGAACCAGCAATCGCCCTGCGAAGTTCTTACAGGCTACTCTGATAATCACACAGTCAATGTTCGCCCCATAGTGGAAGAGCTGATGGACTCCCAGCTGTGGTACTGGAATGGAAACCACCTGATGCATGCCAAGACAGGCTTACACTTGGGTGCCACAGGTGATCTGAGTCAAAACAACTTGGTGACCTTAATGGATGTGAACATTTATAAACAGAATACCACATGGGTCAAGAATGGCCCACACATCACCTGCCACAACAGCTCACTTTCTGTGGATACTGAGGATGATGGGACAGTCAAAGTTTGGCCACTTCTGTCAAATACTGTTCAAATGTGGAAATTTCTAAGAAAAGAGGAAGCTCTGAATAACTCAGAAACATTGCACTGTGAAGAAAAAACAACAAAAAGAACAATGTATTTCATCAAGAACCCTGCCCAGCCCTGCAAACTTTTAACAGCTAAAGCCAAAGGAGAAAGTCCTGATTTTCAGCACTTTGATGAAGATATGGTCCATATGCAGCTGTGGTACTGGGACAGAGACCATCTTGTGAGTTTTGGGTCAAGCTTGGTTTTACATGTCCAGCCACAGGAGAGTGGGACTCTATCCGTCATTCTTTGGGATCAGTATGCTTTCGCAACACAGCAAAAATGGAGACTGCACGGTAATGTCCTAAGAAGCCAGCAGGGGGCAGAATGTGTCCTGACTATGGAACATGGTTTTAACGCTTCCTGTTCCCAATATGACAGCTCACCTACACAGCACTGGCTGCTCCTGGAGTACCAGCCAGCCTCCAGCAGCCTGGACACTGTGGCCTGCTTCTATTTCATCAGGAACCAGTACCAGTCCTGTGAGTATCTGACAGGATTCTCAGAAGGGAACCCAGTTCTCCTGCGTCCTGTCCTGGATGAACTCCTAGAGAACCAGCTGTGGTTCTGGGATGGGTCCCGGCTCACCAATGTGAAAAGCGGTCTGGTGCTGGACAGAGGCAGAGCTACAGGGACTGATGTTGTTTTACAGAAGAGAGGCAGCCGTCAGCTGAACCACACCCAGCTGTGGATGTGGCAGGAACCACACATCAGGCCGCTGTTTGATGACTCTTTTGCTCTTGATGTCAATACAGATGACAATGGAAAAATAGAAATCAACAAGAGAAACAGCAGAATAACTCAACAGTGGGTCTTTGTGGAAATGACAAAAGCCCAGAAAAGTACAGACATGCTGTCTTGTGGAGTGCGTCCCAAAGACCCAGCTCTGTTCTTCCTGAAAAACCAGGCCAGACCATGTGAGCTCCTGTCAGCAGTACAAGGGGAGAAGACCTTGCAGTTCCACGCCTATGACGAGGAAACTCTGGGGCTGCAGCTGTGGTACTGGGAGAACTCACACCTGGTGAACCTGGGCACAGGCCTTGCCATACAACATGGGCATTCAGTGGTCCTATGGCATGTAGCCGCCTTTGCTAACAGCCAGAAATGGGAAAAAGGGAGCAGCCGCATCACATGGCAGCAAAACCCAGACTGTGGGCTGGATGCTTCCCATGATGGCAGCACACCAGCAGTGACACTGAGCTGCACTTCCACTCGAGCTGGGAGATCTCAGCAGTGGAAGGAGGTGAGCTTTGACGAGAACCTGGAAAACCTCGATGACTTCGTCTGTTCATATTTCATCAGGAACAGCCTGCAGCCGTGTGAGCTGCTGACCGGGTTTGGAGCAGGGGACCCTGTGAAACTGCGGCCCTGGGACCCTGAGCTAAGCCAGCTGTGGTACTGGGAGGGACAGCATCTGGTCAACAGGGACAGCCACTTAGTCCTGGATGTGACTCTGGACAGAGACACTGCCAAGCTGTCAGAGAAGCACAGTAGGTGGAGCCAGCAAAAGTGGCAGAAGGTCTATGACCAGGACAGCCTGTATATCCAGTCGGTCCGAACTCGCAGTGTCCTGGACATCCAGGGCTCCAGCGTGGGCCTCTCACCGAAGGGAGTCCAGCAGAGTCAGCGCTGGACGCTGGTGCTGAAAGAACAGGGACTGAAGAACAGCAGCCTCCTCCACTGCCAGCCCAACCGCACCAACGCTGTGCTGTACCTGCTGAAGAACGAGCAGCACCCCTGCCACCTGCTCACACAGGTGGAGTGTGGGCACCTGGCCTTGCACCAGTTCAGTGAGGAGCTCGTCAGCCAGCAGCTCTGGTTCTGGGAGGGAAACCACATCCTCAGCTCCTCCAACTATCTGGCCCTCAGTGTCAAAGATACACAGGCTGTCAGATTCACTCTGGTGTCACTGAAGATGAAGTACAGTTATGAGCTCTTCCAGATGTGGGAGAAGGATGGGCAGCTCTTACGGTCACACCTGAGAGATAAAACAGGAGTTTTAGCATCTGCTGGAGAGGACGTGATGCTACAGCCCTCCAGCGGAGAGGACATACAGTCATGGACCTGGCTGCTCCCCCAGGATGTGCAGAAGGACATGAAGCTGGTTGCCAGATGCTCGCGGTGCTACAACAAAGGGGAGGAGACCGCCTCTGAGGTGATTGGTTTCATCCCCTTTATTTCTACCATTTACAACCTAATCCGCTCAGCTGTGTATGCAGGAAAAGGCTGCAATGAAGTAGCTTTGGAGAGTCTTCAGAATGCTGCTATTGATGTGGCCATAGACGTAGCTGTAGCTTTCACTGCAGGTGCAGCCGCCTCTGTGGCATATGGGGCTAAAACAGGAGCTAAACTGGGTGTTAAAGTGGGACTGAAAGCGTTTGGAAAGGCAGCACAGGCCATGGTGAAGGTCAACACCCACATGTGGAAGATGAGCATAAAAACATTCATGAAGCAGGGACTGAAGAAATCCATGCAGACAGCTCTGAAAAACAGTCTGAGGTCAGTGAAAAACACAGTGAAATCCGTCAAGCAGCTCTCCCTCAGCACCGCCAAAGGGGTGAAAAAGATTTCCGTCAACACTTACCACTTGGGGAAGACAGTGCAAAAACAACTGAAAAATATTTCCATGAAAAAAGCCTTTAAAATCCCACAAAAGTCTCTGTCTGAGTTATCCCTCAAAAGGGTCTCTGTCAACATTGGCAGGAACATAAAGGCCAGATCCAAAATCCTGCGAAACAAACTGAGAGCCATGGGTGAGGAGCTTGCCTCCAAGGCAGAGAAGAGGGTGAAACAACTTGATGACATTGAGCAGTCTAAGGGCAAAATACTCAGAAGATGCAAACGGTCACCAAAGTGTGTAGTAAGCAAAAGCAACAAGAATGAAAAAAGTAATGCAAAGGTAGAAGGTTCAAAAACCGCAGATGAATTGCAGAGGGAACTGAGAAGAAAGATGCATCTTGATTTCTTAAAGGAGAAATTGGGCAAAACGGACTTGTCATGGTCAGATATATTTAGAGAGTATAAAACGATCGACAATAATATATACCAGAAAATACTGGATTCCAAAAAAATGACCATGGATGAAACAATTAAAAAAACTTTTTCATCTATGAAAAGAAGAATAGAATCACCACACTATTCTCAAGTTAAAAAACTGATTGATGAAGACCGTCAGCGGTCATTCATTTTTACAAAAGAGCGAAATGAATTAAAATTAATTAAGGAAACTAATCTCAATACAGCTGGAACTGGAGAGTGGGGTACACATGCTAAAACTCAGACACATGCCGAACTGGATATATCTCGCAAAACTATTGATCTACAGCCTAAAGGTGATGTGTACTGGTACACAACAAACTCACCATGCTTGACACCTTCATCTGAGAGAGGTAAATCTTGTTTTCAGGTTATTCTGGAAACCTGCAAAAAGTGGTTTGGAGGAAAGCAAAAAGGGAAAGGAAAATGTTATGTGGGGTTTGACAAATACTGGGGATTCAATGAATACAGATTTGTTAATGAAATTCAAAACCTAATGCAAGTTAAAGGTAATGATGAAATGAAAGGCATTTTAAAGGAAAATACACTGACAGTGGTGAGGGAGAACATTTTCCTGAAAACCCTTAGGGACAGTCGTTTTTGGGGGGAAGACGTTAATACCTTTGGAAATTATTTGACCTTTGTTAACCTTGGGGCCTCTCAGTTTGACAGTAGCTCTCTGATTGGACCCTCCCTGTTGCAGTGATTAATTTAGTGGCTCTGTGATTGGACCCTCTCTGTTGCAGTGATTAATTTAATGGCTCTGTGATTGGGCCCTCTCTGTTGCAGTGATTAATTTAGTGGCTCTGTGATTGGGCCCTCTCTGTTGCAGTGATTAATTTAGTGGCTCTGTGATTGGGCCCTCCCTGTTGCAGTGATTAATTTAGTGGCTGTGTGATTGACCTCTCTGTACTGAATGTGGTCACCTTACAGAAGGCAGGTGCTGCAGTAGTCTTATAAATAAAAGAGGGCAGCATTGTTGTCTGCGTTAATTTTGTGTAATATGATTCATTTTGGTTATTCTTAGCCAAGTGGTGATAATGAATATTTGAAGCGGGTGATTTTTACTCATATGTATGTATGCTGTATCAGGATGTATTATTATGAAAATGAACTCTTTTCTATCTGTCATATGTTGTATTCACTCCTTCACACAGTGTCTAATGTCAGTTGAATACTTATCATTTAAACTGGCAGTTTTTTATTTTATTTTCATATTCATCTGTTTAAATGGAATAGAATTTTAAGTGAAATCTTTCATCAAAATCTATTAAAATGATTTCAGTTATCATCTGACTGTCTCTCCTCTTTAGTGTTCTGTCTGTTCTGATTTAGAGTATCAATGACATTCAGCTATTTGCACAGATACATACTGATATCATTTATAAAGTCCTTTATAAAGTCATTTATAAAACTGTATATACTGATATCACTCAGTTATAAAACTGTATTTACTGATGTTTTTCATCCATGTCAAAACAATACAGGAAACAGGAGTACTGTTATCTGTGAATCTGACAGTCCTTCCACACAGTACAATTTCAAGCCTATGATGATTTTTGTGATTAAAGTGAGGAAGTGATGTCATTAGATAGTATTGTATTTGGTTATTTTTTTATTTTCATTTGCCTCACTAGGTAGATACCCATCTGGCTTTATAGCTTCTTCACTTCTCAAGCTAATCATATTTTCAGTCCATTATTTGTTATTTTCAGTCAGGTGGTGGTCTATAACCGTGAATAATCTAATGAATAAGGTGTCTCGTGTAAAAGGATGACCCGCGGATTGAAGCATAGCTATATCTGTACTGCCTGTTAAAAACAGAATCTGTCAAAAATCTAATGGCAGAATTATATAGGATGTCAGGTCTTTACACCACCACATCACCATATCCAAAATGGACAGAATCATCATCTGAACTTGTGTGTATTTTACTGAATGAGTGATGCCTGGTGTCAATATAAAAACAATTCTGCTCTTAATCCCTGCCTGTAAATGATGTGAATGTCATGGCATAGTCCAGCAAGAGTCCAAGGTGACTCCTTGACTTGCTCTAGTTTGGAACCATGACAGTTTTATGAGGAGAGGCAGTGTTAGGGTTCGTTCCGCTGAGCAACATGAGTTTGGTTTTGATGAAATTCCATAGAAGGCTTCAGATAAAAAATCCTGTTGAACTCTGTTTATTCTCAGTTGCAGGCTGTACAGGAGTGAGAAGAAGCCCATTCATTTGCCCTCTGCACAGAGGTGAATACAGAGCTACTGCTGCCTAAGCCACAATATTTCAATAGATAGAAAAGACAGAGCCTAATATGCAACTTAGAGGGACACCCTGCATAACTGACAATGACTGAAAAAAATCCAAATGCCCCCCCCATACCTATACAGCACTGAGAGTTAGGCCCTTTACCCCATACCTATAAAGCACTGAGAAGTAGGCCCAGGAGTCAGACCGTGGCTCTTGCCTCTGCTCAGAGGGCAGGGGGCAGAGGAGAGAGGGCAGAGGGCAGAGGAGAGAGGAGAGAGGGCAGAGGGCAGTTACTGCAGCTGAGCAGCTGAGCAGCTGCCTGAGACCCTGCAGTCTGCAGTTTGATGGCTGACACAGGCTGGCTGAATGGCAGTGGATGAGGTCCTGGGTTTCGTGGGAAGCTGATGTGTCGCACACAGTAGGGCTTTGATTACTTTACATACTGCTGCGTTCCCACCTCCCAGCATGCTCCTGGAGAGCACTATAGATCCAAGGGATAAGAGATTGTCAGATGCCTACATCTGTTCAGCATACACAGCTATGGTTGCCAACCCTATTAAAAGCTTTGGAGAAACCTGTTATAAGAATGATGCAGACAATCCTTACAGTGTTTGTGGACGTGTACATACAATTAAAAAGACTGACATCTGCATCAGAACTACCTTGGGTAAAGGCTGTGGCAGATATTGTTAGGACTCTGGTCTTTGGCCAAGCTTTCTGAGATCTCTGAGAAATGATGAGTCAGTGACAATATTCAAATTTATTCACTGAAGGCAGAAAGCCAAGTTTTAGCTGTTCATTGAATTGATTGTTTATTGTCATCTCCACAGGGGAATTTATCTTGCATCCCACAAAAAACATCAAGCATGGTGATGTAAAATTCATACAAATTCAGTAATACAGATAGCGGGGGGGGGAATTTTACCCCCTTTCATTGATTTACTATGTATATTTGTGTCACACATATGTAACACTTTACTAAACGTTTTCTTTACCATAAGTATTTGTGAGAAAGCCACTTCTTGCCTTGTTTTCATATAATTTTCAATAATTATTTAAAGTATAATTTTAGTAATATTTGGATAAGAACTACTGGTATCAGAACTTTTATTTTGAAAAGCCCAACCTGGAAAGTATCATGGAGGGATCGCCGGACTGTCACGCAGAAGCGCACCTGCGGAGTCTTTATGTTCCCCTGATGTTCCCCCTGTAGCTACAGTTAACTGGCAACAGGTCCATGTGTGCTCACTTCAGTCTGATTTAGCATGTAGACCCAGTGTTTTCGCTATCTGACGCCATCTAGCTGTTTAGGGAGCCGGGTCACCCTTGCTCCGGTACGGGGAGCCGGGTCACCCTTGCTCCGGTACGGGGAGCCGGGTCACCCTTGCTCCGGTACGGGGAGCCGGTGTCGTGCGGCGTTCTGCATCCCTGCCGTGAAATGCACCCCTACCCCACACATGTAACTAGTTTCTTTCACATTTTGAACGCACTGGCTTAAGATCTCCAAGATACAGACAGAAATGTTACAACCATCCCCGGTCTCCCCTACATTATTTTGTGTTTATTTTTCCATACAAAGTGGGATGTAATATCAGCCCTATGTTGGAGACAATGCAGAAATGTGCTCTGATTTCAAAACCGGGTAACTCGACAACGATAGGGACTTCGAGACTTATTCAACCGAGAGGCAGGAGTGTGAAAATGGGTGAAGAAATTAGTAAAGATATTATTTTGCAGAAGTTTGATCTGTCTTCATAACGTGATTACTTCGGTATGTACAAATATGTGACTAGCATCGTTACAAAGCTCCGGTTCCGCTCTCTCTTGTGATATGTGTTCCATATTAGCAATGACGAGTTCATGAGTAATTCAAACAAGAGTAATGAGTGTGGAGATGGACGCAGAGCTGTATGTAACTATGATTACATTTGATGTAAATTCAAAATTTTTCTCGCCAACACTTCGTCGCATAGACAGGCAAGTAGCATCGTCAGCGATGAATACTTCACGAGCAATTAAACCGAGAAGAAGGGATGTGAATTTGGACGCAGGCTGCGGCTGTCGGGCTTTAAGGGTTAAAATGCATTTTTAGTAACAACTGCAAGTGACAAATGATTTTTTAAAGGGAGGTCACAGTTTGTGTGATTTTAAAAGAAAGAGTGCGCTGTTTGGAAACGGAAGGTGACTTACGGGTGATGCCTTTCTCCAGGCATTCGTAGAACCCGCACAGGCAGATCTGCTGGAGGAGGCTGGGGTGGAACTTCACTTCTTTCAGTCGGGCTAAAATGATGTCCACATCTTCCCCGGATCTTTCTGCAGGCCTGGAGGGAGGAGCACATCCCTGTTAGGTCTGCAACGAACCTCAGATTAAGTGGGAAACCAGGTAACTGTCAGGTACGGACAAGGACTCAGCCGCAGACCACGGAGATCTTTCCGTATGGTTTATTATAACCGGCAGGCAGACTCGAAAACACGAAACAGGCAGGGTCGAAACCAGAGAGACAGTCCGAAGGGAAAATCCAGAATCAGGAACAGGAGCAGGCAGGGTCGGAAACCAGTCGGGCAGAATTCCAGGCAACAGGACAAGGCGGCAGGCAAGACACAGGTCGGGGCACAAACGAAAGTCAGAATACATGGAAAAACAAGCAAGCAGAAATCAAGACGCGAGAACGAGACAGGTAAACACACTGTAACGAACTAGCAACGAGACAGGAACAGGCAGGGCATTATAAAGGGCAGAGCAGATGAGGCGATGGGGAACAGGTGAGCTAGCAGGCAGGTGGCGGCGATGCAGTAACGGGGCAGGCGGGGACCGGGCGGGGAACGGGGCAGGGCTAGAACACAAGGAAAACAAAAGCACATGGACAGGGGAAGAACACAGACACACAGCTAGGGGGGCGGAGTACTGACAGTAACCTTACCTGTACGTGTTGCATGGCCCATGAGACCAGTGCAGATAACTAAACACCCTCAGCTCTACACTGCCTTTGCAAATGCAAGTCTAAAGACTTTCCCATACCTTACTTTTACCCATGTGAAATTAATGGCAATGGCAACACTGCCCTATGTAACCAAGATATGAGAGATAAATAGAAAGACATGATATTTTACATTATATCTGCATCTATCTATATCAATACCACATATATGGTAAATGGCATAGAGCATTTATGAACAGGCATTGCATTTAGGGTGATCGACGTGATAATAATGACACATTCCCTAAGAGTCTGAAACACAGTCGTTGCCCCTTCTTGTAAAGGATTCTCTGTCGCCATGAAGGAGAATTATTTAAAATGTGTTGATACGTTTATTTTTTCTGTATCTGGCAGAGAGTGCTGTGATCACATCAGATGCCAGATGCAAAAAAATAAACGTATTAAAACGCTACTAGTGCTTCCCACGGCCCTGAGTGCAGCGCACAAGCTAAGTTAGCGCAGAGATAAGTCGGAGGAAGACATTTCGTAAGCAGCTTTGGCTGCGTGGATCACAGGTGCCTGATCGGCCAGCGGGAGTCGCTGTTGCTAATGGGACGGAGGCCGCTGCCGATGTTCCCACCCCTGTACCCGGCGGAGCGAGGCCAGCGTGTTCTGCCTGTGGGCTCTCAGTCACTGTCGGCTCGTGGCGTGGTCGGGTTCGAGCCGGTGCTGTGGCGCTCAGTCTACACTCAGGGCAAGTGTTTTTACCGATTGAGCTACTGGGGAGTGGCCCACCCACCACCCTACCTGAGATACTTTTAGCTGTGTCATCGCTGGTTTTGGCCCTCCCTGTTCCTGTTCGTTGCTCCTCGCTGGCTGTACACATACGGTCTCTGGACCCGCCGACGGGTCCATCGGTTTACGGATCTCTATATAGCCATTGAAAAAGAGAGTTTAATCTCGCACGCTCAACCCACAGACCAAAGCTTTATACTGCTCTTTACCGCACTTTGGCCCCTTCAAAGCGACACTGAATGCATACATTTCCGTAATTCCATCAGTTAGTAATACTTTATTTTGTCTGACGTGGGTGGGACAAAAGAAAATGACGTAAACAACAAGGCCCAACTTCAAAAAATCGAAAAAAAAATACACCGCCTCGCTTGATTGTGACAAAACGTACCTCATTGGACAACTGAGAATATAAGCTTTCCAACGATTGGTCGATAAAGACCCTACACCAATCAGACGGCAATTTGTTGCGAGGCGCAACGCGCCCCCCCCCCCAAGAGAAAATCGTTCATCGTCTTGAGGATGTTATAGCGTCCTTGGAAAAGGAAAATGACATCGAAGAACAGCGTGACTCCGAAGGCAGCGATAGCTTTGATTCACTGGAGGACACTTATATCAACGGAGAGGACCCTGCTGTGGACACGTATTCAAATTTACGTTGTTTTGAAGCTTATGCTTGTTTATTACATTTACATTTATTATTTTAGCTGACATTGTTCTCCAAAGCGACTTACATGAGCGCTAAGGCTAGAGCAAAACGTCCCGTACACCAGCGTTTCTCCAACCTCTCCCGGAGCCGAGCTCAACTGATCAACTCGATTTATACACTCCTGAAGCTGCCTAATAACAAGCTGATCATGTAAATCAGCTGCGTTGGAGCAGAGAGAGCTCTAAAACATGCGGGACTAGGGGTCCTCCAAGAGAGGTTTGAGAAACGCTGGCGTAAACAATCCAAGTACCCTATCTTGTCTTTGGGAACTAGACCCTTTCACATATTCTAGCGATAATATATAAGGTAAAAATATAAGAGACTTCAATTTTCAACCCATCAATACGTATCACTATTCAGTATCAGAATGTCTGTAGTATGCTACATATTTATGTTTATATTTTTTATTCATATACGTGTATGTTTTCTGATTTCTAGTTTCTTGGTTTCTCTATTCATTTAGTTATATTGGGTTTTGAGATGGTTGAGCCTTTTCTCTCCCTCTTCAAGCACAGCAAAGGGGGGAGGGGAGTCCTTGGTGAGGTAGTGTAACCACTTCAGGAATGCTGAAACATGAACCCAGCTGGTGCTGGAAAGGGGAGGGTCCTTTACAGCTAACAAGAGTTCTGCTGTGGAGGGGTAGGGGCGGGGGTGTACAGCTGGTGGAATGAGGATTTTGAAGCATTTTGTGAAAGCGTTGCCTTTATTATTGTCACTTACAAAATGTTTGTTTGTGTGTTGTAATAGGAGTGAGTCTGACTCAGATGAGGTGTGGGAGCCATGTGGGAGCCATCTGAAAACTAAAAGACCCTGGCATTCTTCCCCCACCCCCACTGGGTCAACACTTCTCACCTCCATCTCACCTCCCACTCAATGTGACATTGTGCTTGGTGCCCCAGCGCAACTGTGGCATGAAACCGGACATCAAAAAGTTAAATGAGACAATGCTCTGTATGGCACGAAAAAAATGTAATAAAAGTGAAAATTTCATCTCTGGTCTCCTGTTTCCTGTTTGGGAGGCCAAAATAACATTTGGAGAGGTAAAGGGACACTTGAGAGGTGCATAACATGAGACACTCAAGTAAGGTTAGAAATCTGGAGGAAAATACATTACATGATGTTGCCATTCAGTGCAGATAATATATATAAATGTTTTGTGCAATATAGTTGTTTCTGTACATGCTTTTTTTCTGGAGAGGTAAAAGGACATTTGGAGAGGTAAAAGGGACACTTGGAGAGGCCACTTACCCCCCCTTTATTCGCAATGCAGTAGCATCATATTGGAATGAAGGATGCATTCCAAATTTTGCATGGTGCAAGTACACCGCCTAGTAGCCAAAGTTGTAATGCCAGAACAGCCCTACAACATGGATAAAATGTTGTTTTGACTTTAGAATCCAGATGTCAAATAAAATTTCTAAAAGCTCCTTCATTTTTGGGGTTTCTAAGACATTTTGGACATTTTATATAACTTTAAAGAGTTCTAAGTGATTTTTCCTTAAATTTTGAGCGATTCTCTGTAACTTTACATGAGAATGATTACCTTACGGTATGTGTTGTGTGAATGGGAAGCCTTCAGATTTGGGTGGGTAACTTCAGGTGGAATATGTTACACATGCTTAGGCCTCATGGGGTTAAACACACTGCTCTGTGTACACAGCGTATCACTGCTCACGGTCTCAGAGCTGCTGGATTGTACCACTCCCACATAAGCTGTCAAATCGTCAAACCGTCAGAACGGTGTTTTCTGTTTTATATTGCCGAGTTGGCTCAATGAAGGAACCATTTAGTGCACTTTTCATGTCCTTCCTTCTCATGACTTTCAACTCCTTTCTATTTCCTGGAGTTTAAACATGGTTTTTTAGTGCGTCTCCACTGCATGTAATGACTTTACAGAAATGCAGATGACTGGTAAAGATCTCAGGACACATCAATATTGATCCAGAGTGACAGGGTCTGGTGTTAACATTGTAATGTTAAGTCTTGGTAGGAGTCCTTCTATGGCCTGTCACCCTAAACTGAAGGAGGATTTGTAGAATAAATGTTAGAGTATTGATCTGTGGAGAGATGATCCGCAGCTGTTGTTTTTGCTTTTCTCTCTTAATTATGTCAGGTTATTTGACAGGAAGTCCAGAGTGTGCAGTTACCCACTCCGGTATGGAAGAGACAGACAGCCATGAGAATGTAAGAAATGAACCGGAATGGACCGGAATGCTCCATGTGCAGTGTTTCAGTGTGAGCCTGCACAGTCAGCATCCAAGGGGATGCTCTGACCGTTCTTAGTAACGGCGTCTGTTTGTGCAACAGGAAGTCCTGACTGTGAAATCAGCCACACCTGCTTCCTGCACAGACGAGGTATGCGACCACAATGACAATGCGAATCATACCCACTGTGACTGACTTTCGCACTGCAGTGGAAGCCTGAAGCAAAGTCTTAATGTATCCATTCAGTGTGCCCAGATAGTTTTCTTAAGCTTCCTGTGAGCGCTCTTTAGGTGCATGTGTGTGTGTGAGAGTGTGTGTGTGAATGAGAGTGTGTGAGAGTGTGAGTGTGTGTGTATGTGTTTATGTGTGTGTGTGTGTGTGAGCGTTTATTATGTCCTACCCGTTTATGTGGCCAGTGCACATGCATTCATTTATTATGTCTTACCCATTTATATGGGCAGTGCATGTGCAGTCGTTTATTACACACATTTACATTTGCATTTATTCATTTGGCAGATGCATTTATCCAAAGCAGCTTACAAGTGAGGCAGAGTACAACACAAGCAAAAAGCCAAATAAGGAGTCACAATAATAGAAGTGCTGAATGACCAAGTTTCAATAGTTGGCCAGACAAGGTACAAGTTTACATCTAACCCTTATCCTCTGCAACACTGTTCACACATTTGAGATTGTATGATATATCCAGCTAGCCCTTATACTAAGCAGGTGGTTAGCCTGCCATGCAATGGAGAAATATACAAATATATGAACATGTCTATGTAAGAATAATGTTTGGATATGTGTCAAAAACGTGTAAGATGCCAACAGAACAATTCCTCTTTGCAGAGAGTGAGTGCATTTCAGCCAGACACACACAGTTCAGCAGAGAGTGAGTCATTTCAGCCAGACACACACAGTTCAGCAGAGAGTGAGTGCATTTCAGCCAGACACACACAGTTCAGCAGAGAGTGAGTCATTTCAGGCATATTTGTAGCAAATGTCTCCATTGATAGAATTGTCTGGATGTCTCAATGTCTCTAAAATTTAATTCTTATTATATCAGGAACAAAGGCGGCAGAATCTTCAATTATATGAGGCGAAGTGAAGAAAGGGGAGTATTTTTTCTCTACAACATGTTCCAGGGCTTCTCTCTGTCTCTCCTTCTCTATCGCCCTCTCTCTCTCCCCCTCTCTCTCTCCCTCTCCCTCTCTCTCCCCCTCTCTCTCTCTGTCTCTCTCTCTCTCTCTCCCCCTCTCTCTCTCCTCTCTCTCTCTCTCTCTCTCTCTCTCTCTGTGTGTGAGTGTCTGTGAGTGTGTGTGTGTGTGAGTGTGTCTGTGTGTTTGTGGGTCTGTGTGTGTGTGTGTGTATGTGTGCTGTGTGCAGGATCTGACAGATCCTGTAGGGGGCAGCATGGCAGAGTTGCTCTGCTTCATCCTCATCGAGGAGGAGGACCTGTCTGTGACCTCACGCCTCATCCTCCGCAGTACCATCCCCCAAACACAAGAGGGCGTCAGTGAGCCACCTTCAAATGGGAGGCGGGCGGAGCGGGTGGAGCTGCGGGGGAGGGAGGAGCTGGGGGCGGAGCTGCAGGGGAGGGAGGAGCTGGAGGCGGAGTGGCTGGCACTGGAGGGCCAGCAGGCGGTGGTAGCGAGCGAGAGAGCCCAGCTGGAGAGGGAGAAGAGGCTGCTGGAGGCGGTGCGCTTTCCTCACTGCACAAACCGCTGCGAAAACTGAGCCCCCGGTCAGCACAGTGGCCAGGCTCCTGTGTGACATCATCCAGACTCCTCTGTGACATCATCCAGACTCCGGCGTGACATCAGCCAGACTCCGGCATGACATCATCCAGGCTCCTGCGTGACATCAGCCAACTGGCAGTAAAATTAAGTGAAGAAGAATGATTATATATCAGCTTAAGGCCTGTCTCTTTCCAGGTCATTCAACAGTTTGGTGCTGGAAGGATCTGGACAGGCAGATTGCTCCTGTCTTTGCCTTTATGCTACACAAATATGCTGTATTCTTATTTTTGTGCTATATTCTTTATTTTTAGAAGCAACACTTGGCTGTACAGCAATTCCCAGGTTTACAGCCAGGGTATACAAAATTTGGCAGATCATCAAGTGAACAGAATAACTCATAGTCATAAGATACGCTTAAGAAAACAGACTATGACAAATAAATAAGCAAATAAAGAGATGAAAGTAATAAATAAACAAGTTTACACAAAGACTCTCTAAAGTCAAAGATACTATGTATTCTTATTTTTAATAAAAGAAAGCTTTGTGGGTGAAAGGTTCGTCTTTTATTCATATCAGGGAGGGAGACTGTAAAAGAAGAGAAGAGATTTCTCACGCTGAGGGACAGATCATGAACATGAACAGTGTATGGTATTTTACAAAAACAGAATGAAAGCATCTGCATGTATTCACTGTCTTTACCTCAGATCACACAAATTATACAGGATTCTGCACTCTGGCACCCCCTTCAGGATTTAAATTTCTTTGCCTTCCAGCTCCGTTAAATGTAGGTGATAAAAGTATTTTTCCAACGCACATTTGATGAATTATCTGTAGATTTATGAATTTATACATTTAATATGCATGCAAGTAATATGCATGCAACTGTCTTTAAGTTTGCTCTCATGAATGCTGTTGTAAAGTGCAAGTGAAGAGCTAAATTCAATGTGTGATATTCACACATTGTGATGTGAAGTGAAATACATATAGACTGTGCATCTCCCATTGACACAAGGCAGTGAGCAACATCATTTATCATGCACTTACATCAATGAAGGCTTATTAGAGAGCTAAACAAGCAGACATCAGGGGAGGAAACATCTTAAGTCAAAACAAGTTCTGGAAGTCATTCGGTGTCTGTTTCTGCATTGATTGTGGGAAGGTTGTGACAACCTTTGGCTTGCTGAAGATGCATTTGGGTGTTTGGGGAGGTCAGGTGGGACAGACAGAAGGCAGGTTGTTTTACACAGTGTTGCTGCCAGTAAAGATGTTCCTCTGATGTTCCTCTGAGCTCCCACACACGGCCTGCAGGGGGCAGTGTGAGGACGTGGCCAGCAGGCTGCACAGTGAGTGGCTGCTTCACTCTGCATAATGTGCGTGCTTCAGTGTGCAGCCAATATGTTTAAACAAAAATATTTACCCCCAATTAAAACCAATTATGTTAAAAGATAATAAATATCAAAAAGAAAAAGTTTTTATTATTATGTAAATATTATAGAATATATATAAGTATTCTCCCTCTTCTGCTTCCTCGTGTGCAGCCGGTAGAGGAAGCTCCTCAGGCTGACCCCAAGGAGGATGCATTAATGCTGCCTGCACCTCCTCCTCTGCCTGTGCCTCCTCCTCTGCATGCGCCTCCTCCTCTGCCTGTTCCTCCTCCTCTGCCTGTGCCTCCTCCACTGCCTGGACCTCCTCCTCTGCATGTGCCTCCTCCTCTGCCTGTGCCTCCTCCTCTGCCTGTTCCTCCTCCACTGCCTGCACCTCCTCCTCTGCCTGTGCCTCCTCCTCTGCATGCGCCTCCTCCTCTGCCTGTTCCTCCTCCTCTGCCTGGACCTCCTCCTCTGCATGTGCCTCCTCCACTGCCTGGACCTCCTCCTCTGCCTGTTCCTCCTCCTCTGCCTGCACCTCCTCCTCTGCCTGTTCCTCCTCCACTGCCTGTTCCTCCTCCAGTGCCTGCACCTCCTCCTCTACCTGTGCCTCCTCCTCTGCACTCTGCCTGTGCCTCCTCCTCTGCCTACACCTCCTCCTCTGCCTGCTCCTCCTTTGCTCCTCATCTCAAAGCCATCATATGTCAAGAGCTTGTGTAGTTTGTTATGTTAGAGTTTTAAAAGTAGTTCCTGTTAGAATGAGGTTGAGCTCCTGTGATGAAGTGGAAATGAGAGGGAGCCATCATTAATACCAGAGAAAAGTGGAGTTATCCTGCTGAACTGTGGCTGTGGAGTCTACCCCCCATCCTGTCCTGCTCCTCTACCCCCATCCAGTCCTGCTCCTCTACCCCCATCCTATCCTGCTCCTCTACCCCCATCCTGTCCTGCTCCTCTACCCCCCCCAGTGGAGTCCAGCACCTCCAGTTCCAACACATTTACATTTACATTTTCATCATACAGAGCAACTGCCAAAGTCGAGCACACAGTGCATCCAACAAAATGACGTGAAAGGTTACAGAAACAGGACACCATCCACACATGGACAAGAGCCAGTGCCAAACACAGGCCCCCAAGCGCAGCACCATAAACCTGAGAGCAGGACCACACAGCACAATAACAACACCAGCACTCACCCTGCAGTAAAACATCTGCACATTAATTACTGTCACAATGTCTCAGTACCTCTTAATCATTCAGAAAAAACACTATAGTGTCTCAGGATTACACTTGATGCTCAGGTAATGACTGAAGATTTGAACAAAACTGCAGTGGACTGAAACCTGGGCTCCCCACACCAGGTCTATACCATCCAGAAGTT
>JAFDVH010000026.1:892363-901797 GCA_019176425.1 Megalops atlanticus
AATGATAACCTCTGTTTTTATAAGGTAAAATAACCTCAAAGTCTGTAGAGCATTTACTGAGAAACCAGTGCTGATTCTTACTCTTTATTGCAATGGGCACTATTTCATTGCAATATTCTGCCATATCAGAAACAGCGAGTCCTGAGCATTTTTTGCTGACTCTAATCCATTTTCAAGAATGATACGAAATGTTTTTTTAATGTTGGTTTTAACTGGCTCGTGGTGCGGTTGGCTGTGGTCGTGGTGCGGTTGGCTGTGGTCGTGGTGCGGTTGGCTGTGGTCGTGGTGCGGTTGGCTGTGGTCGTGGTGCGGCTGGCTGTGGTTGTGGTGCGGTTGGCTGTGGTCGTGGTGCGGCTGGCTGTGGTCACAGTGGAGCATGAATGCGAGGTTGTTTTTTGCACACAGGGCATTTGCAGGGGCCACGGTGCACGACTTCTTCAACTGGCTCTCGGTGCTGGTGCTGCTGCCCCTGGAGGTGGCCTCTGGCTTCCTGTACCACGTCACCAAGCTCATAATCGAGTCCTTCCACATCGAGAGCGGAGAGGATGCACCAGACCTGCTCAACGTGATCACAGACCCCCTCACCAACTCCATCATCCAGGTCAGACAGCACCTCCCTCAAAAACTCCATCATCCAGGTCAGACAGAATTTTCCACACTAAGATGACTGAGCTGTTTTGATTGAATAACACCATTCCTGAAGATGACTTAATGGTTTTAAATAAATAGCACTGATTAAATCAATGAGTCAGAGAGCATGAACATCAATGTTTGCAAAACACATCTTTGTACAAGACATAAAATATCAGATAAAATTTTAATTACACTATACAGTATAAGTATTATATAATGTAATTAATAACATAATATAAATTGCATAAATATCCCCGCTTTGCTGTTAAACCACCTGCACTTTGAAGCAGAAATTCCTCGGGGGTAAAATAAAATGTAAAGAACACCCTGCATGGATTAGGCAGGTGTGTGATGCCCTGAGGAAAAGGAGTGTAATCTCAGGCCAGGCTAACTGCACCGCTACTTCCTGCTTCTTCTCCACAGCTGGACGAGTCTGTCATCAGCGGAATCGCCACAGGAGACGCAGCTGCACGGAACAAGAGCCTCATCAAGACCTGGTGCAAAACATACACCAACACAGTGCGTAACCTGCAGCTAAATTACACACCAAAACAGTGCGTAACCTGCAGCTAAATTACACACCAAAACAGTGCGTAACATGCAGCTAAATTACACACCAACACAGTGCGTAACCTGCAGCTAAATTACACACCAACACAGTGTGTAACATGTAGCTAAATTACACACCAACACAGTGTGTAACATGCAGCTAAATTACACACCAACACAGTGTGTAACATGCAGCTAAATTACACACCAACACAGTGCGTAACCCTGCTGTTCAGGGAAACAGAAATCACAGGTTTCATCACAGAACAGAGGTGCTTTGCAGGTGAGGAGTTGTTGTTGTTCTGTTAGAGTTATTCTCTCTGTGGGGACCTACACTGCTTTATGACCACCATAAACCATGAGTATCTGTAAGGCTTGTGATGTTTTGGGGAGACCTTATCTTTACTGCTGACGTGGCATGTGCACTTTCACTGAGGTGTAAATTATTGTTAAAATGGCTTAAAAACTCAGTAATACTTATCATTTGCCTTCGGGCAATTAGGTTATGGTCACGTGACGGTTATCATCATACAGGTATCATATTCATGTGGACAGAAGATCTGTTCATGTACAGGCGCTATGGTAAAGTATGGTGGTTACTGTCAGATGCAGGGGTTATGAATGTGTGTGGTTACTATGGCCATGCATGACTCATTACATTTATTCATTTGGCAGAAGCTTTTATCCAAAGTGACTTACAAATGAGGCAGAGTACAACAGTTGGCCAGACAAGGTACAAGCTAGCTGGTGGAGACACAAGTGTATTAAACCATTAAAATTCTATTTTTCTTAAGGAAAACAGAGTTTAGGACATGAGAAAATGCTTTATGTGGTAGTGTTTCAGGTGATCAGGTGAGTGCAAAAGAGCTGCTGTCTTCAGATGTTTCTTAAAAATAGTGAGGGATTCTGCAGAAAAGATGATGTATGGAAGGTCATTCCATCATCGGAGCGGAGAAAGTTCTGGAAATTTTGCACCATGATGTGACAGGACCACAAGACACCGTTTGGTAGCAGAGAGCAGCGGTTGGCAAGGAAAATAGGCTTGTAGTACAGCATTCAGGTAGGTAGGTGCAGTTTTGTTGGTTGTTCTGAATGCAAGACCTTGTGCCTGATGCAGGCAGCTACAGGGAGCCAGTGGAGCGAGACAGAGAGAGCTGTAACGTGGGCCCTCTTCGCCTGAGCGTTGCAGTAGTGATGGCTTTGGTCATAACTCCTTGAAAGGTTATGACCTTACGCAGTGCTTATCCACATGTATTTTTGTGGTCATGTATAATGATTATAATCATATGCAGTGCATATGGTCATGTACCACGGGTGTTATATACTCTACATTGACATTTACATTTAGTCATTTAACCGATGCTCTGTTCCAGGGTGACTTAGGAAAGTGTATTTCAGGAGGTTAGTCTAAGACTAGAGATGATAAAACGGAAGTGTCGCAATGAGACAGTAGGAGTCATAACATAACGTCATATTGTGTTAGCTACCATAGTAGGTGTAAAAGGAAGTTTGAAGACATGGCATGAATGTTCAGACTTCGGTGTTAGTTGAGCCAAGATGCTATTTGAACAGGTGAGTTCTCAGTCTGCAGTGGAAGATGGTCAGAAAAGATCATATGTTATTACAGTCACAGTGGTTATGATGATATGCAGTGGATACGGACATATACCGCAGACCTGATCATATACAGAGTTTATGACTATGTCCAGTGACTGTGGTCATGTGTGGGGTTTATGATCACAGACAGAGGATATGATCATACTCATTCCAAATGCTGTAATTGTGGGTGTGGCGTTTCAGACCGTGATGAACGTGACGGTGCCCGGGGAGGAAAACTGCACCTCTCCTGCCCTCTGCTGGGTGGACGGAAACATAACCTGGACCCTGAAGAATGTGTCTGAGACCATAAATATTGAGAAATGTACGTATCGCTCTGCTCAGAGCATCCTTCAACATCACGGCCTCTAACTGGTCATCCTCGAGGGCCACAAGGACCACAGAGTATCAATATCATCAGATGACAGAGGATTAACCATGACCACTATTAGCCATGAATCAAGAGATTCCACTGTATACAGCCTCTCTGGCCAGTGTAAACACCCTCCCTCTGTCACTGTCTCAGGGTAAATACCCCTCCCTCTGTCACTGTCTCAGGGTAAACACCCCCTTCCTCTGTCACTGTCTCAGTGTATATACCCCTCCCTCTGTCACTGTCTCAGGGTAAACACCCCCTCCCTCTGTCACTGTCTCAGTGTAAATACCCCCTCCCTCTGTCACCATGTCAGGGTAAATACCCCCTCCCTCTGTCACTGTCTCAGTATAAACACCCTCCCTCTGGTACTGTCTCAGTGTAAATACCCCTTCCTCTGTCACTGTCTCAGTGTAAATACCCCTTCCTCTGTCACTGTCTCAGTGTAAATACCCCTCCCCATCCTGTAACAGGGTCAGTGCCAGGGCAGGCAGAGAACAGCAGAGGAAGGGCAGCTCTTAGCGGGACGGTCTTTTTTCCACAGGCAGTCACCTGTTTTCCGGCACCAGGCTGCCGGACCTGGCGGTGGGCCTGATTCTGTTGGCGCTGTCCCTGTTGGTGCTCTGCAGCTGCCTCATCCTCATCGTCAAGCTGCTCAACTCCATGCTGAAGGGCCAGGTGGCCGTGGTCATCAAGAAGATCATCAACACAGGTGCACTCACCTGCAGCACACAAATCCACACCCCCAAAACCAGAGTCAAACACCCCCAAAACCAGAGCCAAACACCCCCCAAACCAGAGTCAAACACCCCCAAAACCAGAGTCACATGCTCCCAAAACCAGAGTCAAACACCCTCAAAACCAGAGTCAAACACCCCCAAAACCAGAGTCAAACACCCCCAAACCAGAGCCAAACACCCCCCAAACCAGAGTCAAACACCCCCAAAACCAGAGTCACATGCTCCCAAAACCAGAGTCAAACATTCCCACCAGCAGAGTCACACACTCCCAAAACCAGAGTCACACACCCCCAAAACCAGAGTCAAACACCCCCAAAACCAGAGTCACACATTCCCACCAGCAGAGTCACGCACTCCCAAAAGCAGAGTGATACATTGAGATTGGTATAAATGTGTGTTCTTGTGTGGATTTGAGTTTGATATGAGCGTGTATGTGTGTGTGGAGCTGAATCTGAGGTGTGTTTGTTGGTATCTGTGCCTCGCCTGCAGACTTCCCCTACCCGTTCGGCTGGGTGACGGGCTACATCGCCATCCTGGTGGGGGCGGGAATGACCTTCATCGTGCAGAGCAGCTCTGTGTTCACCTCCGCCATCACTCCTCTCGTGGGTGAGCTGCGCCCCTGCCCGTCAGTCCCGAAACACTGACAGGAAGCTAAACATTCCTCCACAAAAGGAATCATTACTGTCCGCAAACTCCTGCTCTTCCGAACATTCTGCCTGCAGGCATTGGGGTCATAAGCATAGAGAGAGCGTACCCCCTGTCCTTGGGTTCCAACATCGGCACGACCACCACCGTGGTGCTGGCGGCCTTGGCCAGTCCGGGGGACACGCTGGCTAACTCGCTGCAGGTCAGTAACCGCGGCGACCCATTCAAAAACTCACATCTCATTGCTGCACAGTAACCAGAGCAATCAGTTAAACTTTCATTTCCATCTGAAGTTAAAGGGTTTCAAAAAATAAGCTTAAAAATTTGTTTATGATGATGCATTTTGGCACGCATGCCTTTTCTATGAGGGTATCTTAAATAATCTGTATTCGTACAGGTCATATGTTAACAGACGGCCTTAACCGGGCGAATGTGCATATTTCCACACCTGGGAGTTTATCCAATGTAAAAGCACTTCTACCTCACACAGTTCATATGTTAACAAAGAGCGATATTTACCCACCTGAGGAATATTTACCCACGTGAAGAATATTTACCCACCTGAGGAATATTTACCCACCTGAAGAATATTTACCCACCTGAGGAATATTTACCAGACGCAGCTGGAAATACACTCAGCATACCTCACACAACATAACTGGATATTTACCCCAGAGGGATATTTCCCAATACAGATCATTCATCAACACAGAACGATATTTACCTACATTAACACAGGCAGGGTGGATATTTACCCAACAGGGTGGGTATGTACCCAGCATAGAGGGAAATTTAGCTGACACAGATGGAAATTTACACGACACAGATCAAACATCAACACGGGTGGATATTGACTGAACACAGCTGGATATTTACTGAACACAGCTGGATATTGACTGAACACAGCTGGATATTTACTGAACACAGCTGGATATTAACACACCATAGACTGCATGAAGTGCCTCTCTACAGCCACAGCCACTGGGAGTGTAACCTGTGCTCAGGGTAATCCCCTTTGCTGATGTGTGTGTGGTTCTGTCTCTGAGTGTGAGTGGTTCTGTCTCTCTGAGTTTGTGTGGTTCTGTCTCTGTGAGTGTGAGTGGTTCTGTCTCTGTGCGTGGTTCTGTCCCTGAGTGTGTGTGGTTCTGTCCCCAGATTGCTCTGGTGCACTTCCTGTTCAATGTCACTGGCATCCTGTTGTGGTACCCGGTCCCGTTCATGCGTGTGCCGATCCGTCTGGCCAAGGCGTTGGGGAGCCGCACCGCTCAGTACCGCTGGTTCGCCGGCTTCTACATCTTCCTGTGCTTCTTCTTCCTGCCACTGCTGGTGTTCGGGCTGTCGCTGGCGGGCTGGCCGGTGCTGCTGGGGGCGGGGCTGCCCCTCCTGCTGCTGCTGCTGCTCGTGCTGCTGCTCAATGTGATGCAGTCGCGCTGCCCGCAGCACCTGCCCTCTGCGCTGCGCAGCTGGGACTTCCTGCCCGGCTGGATGCACTCTCTAGCGCCCTGGGACCGCGTGGTGACTGCCGCCATGGCCTTCTGCGGCACGCACTGCTGCTGCTGCTGCTGCTGCAACGCCGGCCAGCGCCAACCCGCCGAGGAGAAGTCAGCTCACGCTCTCGAGATGCACGACAACCCAGCGCTCGCCCCGGGCACGGAGCCCGAGGCCTGGGAGAGTAACGCGGACACAGCGAGCACAGCTGTCAAAGCAACACATTTATAACGCAGTGCCCAAACCCTCCTGCACCAGCACCCAAACCATCCCGCACCAGCACCCAAACCCTCCCGCACCAGCACACAAACCCTCCCGCACCAGCACCCAAACCATCCCGCACCAGCACCCAAACCCTCCCGCACCAGCACCCAAACCCTCCTGCACCAGCACCCAAACCTGTCTGCACCAGCACCCAAACCTGTCTGCACCAGCACCCAAACCCTCCCGCACCAGCACCCAAACCCGCCCGCACCAGCACCCAAACCCTCCCGCACCAGCACCCAAACCCGCCCGCACCAGCACCCAAACCATCCCGCACCAGCACCCAAACTTGCCTGCATGTGGCTGCACACAAACTGGACCTGGTTCTGCAACCACAGAATCCTGGGAAAGGCACGTAACAGCTCAGTGTGTGTTCGCTGTGTAGGGGTATCCCTGCCTTTGGACAGATGTGTTTAAAAGATGTGACAGATGTGTTAGACATTTGGTTTTATGAATTTTCTGTACATGTGATTCTTGCATATGTAGTACATGTAAAATTCTATCTGTTGTATAAGTGACACAACGTAGTTGGATTACAACACAGGTTGTGTATAGATTGAAAAGATTACTAAAAAAATGACATTTTCTTAGAAAATATATTTAAATATATTTTGATTGTAAATGAAATATGTTTTATTGACAGAGTAGTGTTCCAGATAACAATGTGTGATGTAATTAGCTTGTTAATGTGTCACACTTCAATATCAGGGTTTTAAATTCATTAGTCCATAGGGTAATATCAAAGTGCATAACCTCATCATGTGAAAGTACCTGAGCGCAATTCGTTTAAAGTTAGAAATCACAGTTTGAATATAATATAAAGAGAACATAAAAATATACATGCAAAAGCATAACACTCATACACCACAAAAGAAGGTCTCTGGTGTAAAGTGAGGTGTCAGGCTTTGGCAGTTTCAGTATTAACCCTAATATAATATGGTGCAGTTCATCATCACTCAGTTTTACATTTGAATTTGCTAAAGATATATGCATATACAAACTTCACTTTTATATATTTACTATTTCCTAATTTATGATTGTCAAAATGGTTCGTTGATGCTCTCTTAGTGTAACATAAATGTAAATAGTGATGCAAATTTTTAACTTTTCTTGACAGCAAGAGGATAATAAAGCATGAATGTGGTCAATCTGCTTCCTTTCATACAGTGACAGAATGACAGCATTGACATCATAACAAGCGCTAATCACTGCTACAGAGCACTGCCATTACAGCAGCGATATGCTAACAAGCGCTAATCACTGCTACAGAGCACATCTATTCCAGCAGTGATATGCTAACAAGCGCTAATCACTGCTACAGAGCACATCTATTCCAGCCATAAATGCTAATATGCCAGTGTTAAGTGCTTATAATCACTGCAACTGTGCCCAACTGTTAGAAGGTTGGAAAAAGGAGAAAAAAAATTAAACTACATTTTAGAAGTGAAAACTTTTGTTTTAACGGTCCTCCATTTAACATGTGGGTGTGCAGTGGTTTCCCATCACAGGATGTCAGCTTTTTAGGAACTTTCATTTCCATGCATGCAGGAAATGCAACAACCATAGCAACAGTACCGACTGAGCTCTGGGAGACACCATGTTAAAGCAAACTGCTGCTGAGTGCTTCTCAGACTGAAAGGCAGATGAGGTGAGGAGCTGGGCTGTTTGTTAGTGCAGGTTTCCTGAGCTCAGCCTTGCAGAAGGGGATTGTGGGAAATGACCCCGTTACAGGGGTGTTTTGAGAGTCACTCTGCTGTGAATGTTGAGTGTGATAGGCTGTGGGCTCAGCTGCTGAACCACTGACATTGGCGTATTGATGAGTGTCTCTCCCCAAGGCTGTGGGCCACAACGAGGCAAATACAGCGCTCTCCAGTGCATCGCATTATTGGCATTTAGCAGACACCCTTATCCACAGCATTTGGAGACACAGTGTGAGACAGACTGAAGAAGCAGGACCAGCTTCTGCACACAGTCACTGCAAACCAACGCAAAATATGACTTCTGCTCTCCAGCCACATCTTTTAAAGAGCCTTTAATTAGACAGGTGAGGCTCGTTAGCCAGTGGCTGGTCTGATCCAACAGGTCTCCAGCTAGGGTCCTTGCACCCCTGGGGGTCTGTAGAAAATTCTAGAAATGGAGCTGTTTGAGCTGACAGCGTGTGTCTAGAGCACACTATTCAGTGAGGCTTGGTGTGAGTGTGCGTGCACAAGCTCTCTGCTGGCTGTCAATGTCAATCAATCACACGCAGCCCAGAATAAATGGGAATGATTGGTTCTGCCACCACCATGTGCAGAACCAATCACGGCCTCAGTAGCTGTAGAGAGCACTATAACCTTAAATAGAATAAAATTACTGGCAGTATGTGTCTGAAGCTAGTATATAGCGAGAAAATAAAGGTCTGTTGTTAGCTGCACATTAGTAAATGAAATTGCTGCTAGCTACTTTAGCTAAGTGACTGCCTACCTAACTGGCCACCTGGCTCGCTAGCTGACCAGCCAGCTGAGTTCGCTGCGTTCGCACCGGAGGAAGGGGGTCAGGCCCACACTCACTGGCGCCCGCCGGCAGAGTGTGTACTGCAGTGTGTACGCGGGACTCTGCAGTGTGTACGCGGGACTCTGCAGTGTGTACGCGGGACTCTGCAGTGTGTACGCGGGACTCTGCAGTCCGGACTCTGCACTGTGTACGCGGGACTCTGCAGTGTGTACGCGGGACTCCTGCTCAGTGTGTACGCGGGACTCTGCAGTGTGTACGCGGGACTCTGGCTCAGTGTGTACGCGGGACTCTGGCTCAGTGTGTACGCGGGACTCTGGCTCAGTGTGTACGCGGGACTCCGGCTCAGTGTGTACGCGGGACTCTGCAGTGTGTACGCGGGACTCTGCAGTGTGTACGCGGGACTCCGGCTCAGTGTGTACGCGGGACTCTGCAGTGTGTACGCGGGACTCTGGCTCAGTGTGTACGCGGACTCTGGCTCAGTGTGTACACGGGACTCTGCAGTGTGTGCGGAACTCTGGACTCTCAGTGTGTACGCGGACTCAGTGTGTACGCGGGACTCTGGCTCAGTGTGCAGGACAGTGTGCACGGACTCTGCAGTGTGTATCGGCGGGACTCTGGCTCAGTGTGTACGCGTGGACGGGACTCTGCAGTGT
>JAFDVH010000035.1:0-11593 GCA_019176425.1 Megalops atlanticus
AAGGCCAGTAACGCTCAGAAATGAACTTTCGGAGTGCAAAAAAGTGATTCTTAGTGCAGATATTCACTCAACACAGAGTTTCCACTGGAAGGCCAGAAACGCTCTCAAATGCACTTTCAGAGTCCAAAAAAGTGATTCTTAGTGCAAATATTCACCCAACAGAAAGTTTCCACTAAAAGGCCAGAAACGCTCTCAAATGCAATTTCAGAGTCCAAAAAAGTGATTCTCAGCGCAGGTATTCACTCAACACAGAGTTTACACTAGATGGCCAGAAACGCTCTCAAATGCACTTTCAGAGTCCAAAAAATTGATTCTTACTGCAGATATTCACTCAACACAGAGTTTCCAGGAGAAAGCCAGAAACTCTCTCAGAAGCACTTTCTGAGTCCAAAACAGTGATTCTTAGTGCAGATATTCACTCAACACAGAGTTTTAAATAGAAGTCCAGAAACGCTCTCAGATGCACTTTCAGAGCCCAAAAAAGTGATTCTTTGTGCAGGTATTCAGTCGACACAGAGTTTCCACTGGAAGGCCAGAAACGCTCTCAAATGCATTTTCAGAGACCAAAACAGTGATTCTAACTGCAGATATTCAGTCAACACAGAGTTTCCACTGGAAGGCCAGAAACGCTCTCAAATGCATTTTCAGAGTCCAAAAAAGTAATTCTCAGGGCAGATATTCAGTCAACACAGAGTTTCCACTGGAAGGCCAGAAACACTCTCAAATGCACTTTTAGAGTCCAAAAAATTGATTCTTAGTGCAGATATTCACTCAACATAGAGTTTACAGTAAAAGGCCAGAAACGCTTTCAAATGCACTTTCAGAATCCAAAAATTGATTCTTAGTGCAGATATTCACTCAACACAGAGTTTCCAGTAAAAGGCCAGAAACGCTCTCAAATGCACTTTTAGAGTCCAAAAATTGATTCTTAGTGCAGATATTCACTCAACATAGAGTTTCCAGTAAAAGGCCAGAAACGCTCTCAAATGCACTTTCAGAGTCCAAAAATTGATTATTACTGCAAATATTCACTCAGCACAGAGTTTTCATTGGAAGGCCAGAAACGCTCTCAAATGCACTTTCAGAGTCAAAAAAATGATTCTTAGTGCAGATATTCACTCAACACAGAGTTTCCACTGGAAGGCCTGAAACGCTCTCAAAAGCACTTTCAGAGTCCAAAAAAGTCATTCTTAGTGCAGATATTCACTCAACACAGAGTTTCCACTGGAAGGCCAGAAACGCTCTCAGAAGCACTTTCAGAGTCCAAAACAGTGATTCTTAGTGCAGATATTCACTCAACACTGAGTTTCCAGGAGAAGGCCAGAAACTCTCTAAGAAGCACTTTCTTAGTCCAAAAAATTCATTCTTAGTGCAGATATTCACTCAACACAGAGTTTACACTGGAAGGCCAGTAACGCTTTCAAATGCACTTTCAGAGTCCAAAAAAGTGATTCTCAGCACAGGTATTCACTCAACACAGAGTTTACACTAGATGGCCAGAAACGCTCTCAAATGCACTTTTAGAGTCCAAAAAATTGATTCTTAGTGCAGATATTCACTCAACATAGAGTTTCCAGTAAAAGGCCAGAAACGCTTTCAAATGCACTTTCAGAGTCCAAAAAATTGATTCTTAGTGCAGATATTCACTCAACACAGAGTTTCCAGTAAAAGGCCAGAAACGCTCTCAAATGCACTTTCAGAGTCCAAAAAATTGATTATTACTGCAAATATTCACTCAACACAGAGTTTTCATTGGAAGGCCAGAAACGCTCTCAAATGCACTTTCAGAGTCAAAAAAAATGATTCTTAGTGCAGATATTCACTCAACACAGAGTTTCCACTGGAAGGCCTGAAACGCTCTCAAAAGCACTATCAGAGTCCAAAACAGTGATTCTTAGTGCAGATATTCACTCAACACTGAGTTTCCAGGAGAAGGCCAGAAACTCTCTAAGAAGCACTTTCTTAGTCCAAAAAATTCATTCTTAGTGCAGATATTCACTCAACACAGTTTCCACTGGAAGGCCAGTAACGCTCTCAAATGCATTTTCAGAGTCCGAAAAAGTGATTGTTAGTGCAGATATTCACTCAACACAGAGTTTACACTGGAAGGCCAGTAACGCTTTCAAATGCACTTTCAGAATCCAAAAAAAGTGATTCTCAGCACAGGTATTCACTCAACACAGAGTTTACACTAGATGGCCAGAAACGCTCTCAAATGCACTTTCAGAGTCCAAAAAAGTGATTCTTACTGCAGATATTCACTCAACACAGAGTTTCCACTGGAAGGCCAGAAATGCTCTCAAAGGCACTTTAGGAGTCCAAAAAAGTGATTCTTAGTGCAGATATTCACTCAACAGAGAGTTTCCAGTAAAAGGCCAGAAACGCTCTCAGAAGCACTTTCAGAGTCCAAAACAGTGATTCTTAGTGCAGATATTCACTCAACACAGAGTTTCCACTGGAAGGCCAGAAACGCTCTCAAATGCACTTTAAGAGTCCAAAAAAGTGATTCTCTGCACTGATATTCACTCAACACAGAGTTTACACTGGAAGGCCAGAAATGCTCTCAAATGCACTTTCAGAGTCCAAAAAATTGATTCTTACTGCAGATATTCTCTCAACACAGAGTTTCCTGGGGAAGGCGAGAAACGCTCTCAAATGCACTTTCAGCGTCTAAAAAAGTGATTCTTAGTGCAGATATTAACTCAACACAGAGTTTCCAGTAAAAGGCCAGAAACGCTCTCAAATGCACTTTCAGAGTCCAAAAAAATGATTCTTACTGCAAATATTCACTCAACACAGAGTTTTCACTGGAAGGCCAGAAACGCTCTCAAAAGCACTTTCAGATTAAAAAAAACTGATTCTTAGTGCAGATATTCACTCAACACAGAGTTTCCAGGAGAAGGCCAGAAACTCTCTGAGAAGCACTTTCTGAGTCAAAAACGGTTATTCTTAGTGCAGATATTCACTCAACACAGAGTTTCCACTGGAAGGCCAGAAACGCTCTCAGAAGCAATTTCAGAGTCCAAAACAGTGATTCTTAGTGCAGATATTCACTCAACACAGAGTTTCCAGGAGAAGGCCAGAAACGCTCTCAAAAGCACTTTCAGAGTCCAAAAAGTGATTCTTAGTGCAGATATTCACTCAACACAGAGTTTTCACTGAGAAGGCCAGAAACGCTCTCAAAAGCACTTTCAGAGTCCAAAAAGTCATTCTTAGTGCAGATATTCAGTCAACAAAGAGTTATCAGGAGAAGGCCTGAAACTCTCTCAGAAGCACCTTCTGAGTCCAAAACAGTGATTCTTAGTGCAGATATTCACTCAACACAGAGTTTCCACTGGAAGGCCAGAAACGCTCTCAAATGCACTTTTAGAGTCCAAAAATTGATTCTTAGTGCAGATATTCACTCAACACAGAGTTTCCAGTAGAAGGCCAGAAACTCTCTCAAATGCACTTTCAGAGTCAAAAAATTGATTCTTAGTGCAGATATTCACTCAACACAGAGTTTCCACTGGAAGGCCAGAAACGCTCTCAAATGCACTTTCAGAGTCAAAAAATGATTCTTAGTGCAGATATTCACTCAACACAGAGTTTCCACTGGAAGGCCTGAAACGCTCTCAAAAGCACTATCAGAGTCCAAAAAGTGATTCTTAGTGCAGATATTCACTCAACACAGAGTTTCCACTGGAAGGCCAGAAACGCTCTCAGAAGCATTTTCTTAGTCCAAAAATTCATTCTTAGTGCAGATATTCACTCAACACAGAGTTTCCACTGGAAGGCCAGTAACGCTCTCAAATGCATTTTCAGAGTCCAAAAAAAGTGATTGTTAGTGCAGATATTCACTCAACACAGAGTTTACACTGGAAGGCCAGTAACGCTTTCAAATGCACTTTCAGAATCCAAAAAGTGATTCTCAGCACAGGTATTCACTCAACACAGAGTTTACAGTAGATGGCCAGAAACGCTCTCAAATGCACTTTCAGAGTCCAAAAAATTGATTCTTAGTGCAGATATTCACTCAACACAGAGTTTCCAGTAAAAGGCCAGAAATGCTCTCAAATGCACTTTTAGAGTCAAAAAAATTGATTCTTAGTGCAGATATTCACTCAACATAGAGTTTCCAGTAAAAGGCCAGAAACGCTCTCAAATGCACTTTCAGAGTCCAAAAATTGATTATTACTGCAGATATTCACTCAACACAGAGTTTTCATTGGAAGGCCAGAAACGCTCTCAAATGCACTTTCAGAGTCAAAAAAGTGATTCTTAGTGCAGATATTCACTCAACACAGAGTTTCCACTGGAAGGCCAGAAACGCTCTCAAATGCACTTTCAGAGTCCAAAAATTGATTCTTAGTGCAGATATTCACTCAACACAGAGTTTCCACTGGAAGGCCAGAAACGCTCTCAAAAGCACTTTCAGAGTCCAAAAAAGTGATTCTTAGTGCAGATATTCACTCAACACCAGAGTTTCCAGAGAAGGCCAGAAACTCTCTAAGAAGCACTTTCAGAGTCCAAAAATGATTCTTAGTGCAGATATTCACTCAACACAGAGTTTCCACTGGAAGGCCAGAAACGCTCTCAAAAGCACTTTCAGAATCCAAAAAAAGTGATTCTAGTGCAGATATTCACTCAACACAGAGTTTCCAGGAGATGGCCAGAAACGCTCTCAAAGGCACTTTCAGAGTCCAAAAAGTGATTCTTAGTGCAGATATTCACTCAACACAGAGTTTCCAGGAAGGCCAGAAACGCTCTCAGAAGCACTTTCAGAGTCCAAAACAGTGATTCTTAGTGCAGATATTCACTCAACACAGAGTTTCCACTGGAAGGCCAGAAACGCTCTCAGAAGCACTTTCAGAGTCCAAAACAGTGATTCTTAGTGCAGATATTCACTCAACACAGAGTTTACACTGGAAGGCCAGAAATGCTCTCAAATGCACTTTCAGAGTCCAAAAAGTGATTCTTACTGCAGATATTCTCTCAACATAGAGTTTCCTGGGAAGGCGAGAAATGCTCTCAAATGCACTTTCAGAGTCCAAAAAGTGATTCTTAGTGCAGATATTAACTCAACACAGAGTTTCCTGGAGAAGGCCAGAAACGCTCTCAAATGCACTTTCTGAGTCCAAAAAGTGATTCTCAGTGCAGATATTCACTCAACACAGAGTTTCCACTGGAAGGCCAGAAACGCTCTCAAATGCACTTTCTGAGTCCAAAACAGTGATTCTTAGTGCAGATATTCACTCAACACAGAGTTTCCACTGGAAGGCCAGAAACGCTCTCAAATGCACTTTCAGAGTCCAAAAAGTGATTCTTAGTGCAGATATTCACTCAACACAGAGTTTCCACTGGAAGGCCAGAAACGCTCTCAAATGCACTTTCAGAGTCCAAAAAGTGATTCTTAGTGCAGATATTCACTCAACACAGAGTTTCCACTGGAAGGACAGAAACGCTCTCAAATGCATTTTCAGAGTCCAAAAAAGTGATTGTTAGTGCAGATATTCACTCAACACAGAGTTTCCACTAAAAGGCCAGAAACGCGTTCTCAAATGCACTTTCAGAGTCCAAAAAAGTGATTCTCAGTGCAGTTATTCACTCAACACAGAGTTTCCACTAGATGGCCAGAAACGCTCTCAAATGCACTTTCAGAGTCCAAAAATTGATTCTTAGTGCAGATATTCACTCAACACAGAGTTTCCAGTAAAAGGCCAGAAACGCTCTCAAATGCACTTTAGGAGTCCAAAAATTGATTCTTAGTGCAGATATTCACTCAACACAGAGTTTCCAGTAGAAGGCCAGAAACGCTCTCAAAAGCACTTTCTGAGTCAAAAAATTGATTCTTAGTGCAGATATTCACTCAACACAGAGTTTCCACTGGAAGGCCAGAAACGCTCTCAAATGCACTTTCTGAGTCCAAAAATTGATTATTTGTGCAGATATTCACTCAACACAGAGTTTTCATTGGAAGGCCAGAAACGCTCTCAAATGCACTTTCAGAGTCAAAAAAATGATTCTTAGTGCAGATATTCACTCAACACAGAGTTTCCACTGGAAGGCCAGAAACGCTCTCAAATGCACTTTCAGAGTCCAAAAAGTGATTCTTAGTGCAGATATTCACTCAACACAGAGTTTCCACTGGAAGGCCAGAAACGCTCTCAAATGCACTGAGTTTCAGAGCCCAGAAAAAGTGATTCTCAGCGCAAGGTATTCACTCAACACAGAGTTTCCACTAGAAGGCCAGAAACGCTCTCAAATGCACTTTCAGAGTCCAAAAATTGATTCTCAGTGCAGATATTCACTCAACACAGAGTTTCCAGGAGATGGCCAGAAACTCTCTCAAAGGCACTTTAGAGTCCAAAACAGTGATTCTTAGTGCAGATATTCACTCAACACAGAGTTTTAAATAGAAGGCCAGAAACGCTCTCAAATGCATTTTCAGAGACCAAAACAGTGATTCTAACTGCAGATATTCACTCAACACAGAGTTTCCACTGGAAGGCCAGAAACGCTCTCAAATGCATTTTCAGAGTCCAAAAAGTGATTCTCAGGGCAGATATTCAGTCAACACAGAGTTTCCACTGGAAGGCCAGAAATGCTCTCAAATGCACTTTCAGAGTCCAAAAAATTGATTCTTAGTGCAGATATTCACTCAACATAGAGTTTACAGTAAAAAGGCCAGAAACGCTCTCAAATGCACTTTCAGAATCCAAAAAATTGATTCTTAGTGCAGATATTCACTCAACACAGAGTTTCCAGTAAAAGGCCAGAAACGCTCTCAAATGCACTTTTAGAGTCCAAAAATTGATTCTTAGTGCAGATATTCACTCAACACAGAGTTTCCAGTAAAAGGCCAGAAACGCTCTCAAATGCACTTTCAGAGTCCAAAAATTGATTATTACTGCAGATATTCACTCAGCACAGAGTTTTCATTGGAAGGCCAGAAACGCTCTCAAATGCACTTTCAGAGTCCAAAAATGATTCTTAGTGCAGATATTCACTCAACACAGAGTTTCCACTGGAAGGCCAGAAACGCTCTCAAAAGCACTTTCAGAGTCCAAAAGTGATTCTTAGTGCAGATATTCACTCAACACAGAGTTTCCACTGGAAGGCCAGAAACGCTCTCAAAAGCATTTTCAGAGTCCAAAAAGTGATTCTTAGTGCAGATATTCACTCAACACAGAGTTTCCAGTAAGAAGGCCAGAAACTTCTCAAATGCACATTCAGAGTCCAAAAATTCATTCTTAGTGCAGATATTCACTCAACACAGAGTTTCCAGCAGAAGGCCAGAAAACGCTCTCAAATGCATTTTCAGAGTCCAAAAATTGATTCTTAGTGCAGATATTCACTCAACACAGAGTTTACACTGGAAGGCCAGTAACGCTTTCAAATGCACTTTCAGAGTCCAAAAAGTGATTCTCAGCACAGGTATTCACTCAACACAGAGTTTCCAGGAGAAGGCCAGAAAAATCTCAGAAGCACTTTTTGAGTCCAAAACAGTGATTCTTTGTGCAGATATTCACTCAAAACAGAGTTTCCACTAAAAGGCCAGAAACGCTCTCAAATACACTTTCTGAGTCCAAAAATTGATTGGTTGTGCAGATATTCACTCAACATAGAGTTTACGCTGGAAGGCCAGAAACGCTCAGAAATGAACTTTAGGAGTGCAAAAAAGTGATTCTTAGTGCAGATATTCACTCAACACAGAGTTTCCACTGGAAGGCCAGAAACGCTCTCAAATGCACTTTCAGAGTCCAAAAAGTGATTCTTAGTGCAGATATTCACCCAACAGAAAGTTTCCACTAAAGGCCAGAAACGCTCTCAAATGCAATTTCAGAGTCCAAAAAGTGATTCTCAGTGCAGGTATTCACTCAACACAGAGTTTACACTAGATGGCCAGAAACGCTCTCAAATGCACTTTCAGAGTCCAAAAATTGATTCTTACTGCAGATATTCACTCAACACAGAGTTTCCAGAGAAAGCCAGAAACTCTCTCAGAAGCACTTTCTGAGTCCAAAAAGTGATTCTTAGTGCAGATATTCACTCAACACAGAGTTTTAAATAGAAGTCCAGAAACGCTCTCAAATGCATTTTCAGAGACCAAAACAGTGATTCTAACTGCAGATATTCAGTCAACACAGAGTTTCCACTGGAAGGCCAGAAACGCTCTCAAATGCATTTTCAGAGTCCAAAAAGTAATTCTCAGGGCAGATATTCAGTCAACACAGAGTTTCCACTGGAAGGCCAGAAACACTCTCAAATGCACTTTTAGAGTCCAAAAAATTGATTCTTAGTGCAGATATTCACTCAACATAGAGTTTACAGTAAAAGGCCAGAAACGCTTTCAAATGCACTTTCAGATTCCAAAAAATTGATTCTTAGTGCAGATATTCACTCAACACAGAGTTTCCAGTAAAAGGCCAGAAACGCTCTCAAATGCACTTTTAGAGTCCAAAAATTGATTCTTAGTGCAGATATTCACTCAACATAGAGTTTCCAGTAAAAGGCCAGAAACGCTCTCAAATGCACTTTCAGAGTCCAAAAATTGATTATTACTGCAAATATTCACTCAGCACAGAGTTTTCATTGGAAGGCCAGAAACGCTCTCAAATGCACTTTCAGAGTCAAAAATGATTCTTAGTGCAGATATTAACTCAACACAGAGTTTCCAGTAAAAGGCCTGAAACGCTCTCAAAAGCACTTTCAGAGTCCAAAAGTCATTCTTACTGCAGATATTCACTCAACACAGAGTTTTCACTGGAAGGCCAGAAACGCTCTCAAAAGCACTTTCAGATTAAAAACAGTGATTCTTAGTGCAGATATTCACTCAACACAGAGTTTCCAGGAGAAGGCCAGAAACTCTCTGAGAAGCACTTTCTTAGTCAAAACGGTTATTCTTAGTGCAGATATTCACTCAACACAGAGTTTCCACTGGAAGGCCAGAAACGCTCTCAGAAGCAATTTCAGAGTCCAAAACAGTGATTCTTAGTGCAGATATTCACTCAACACAGAGTTTCATAGAAGAAGAAACGCTCTCAGAAGCACTTAGAGTCCAAAACAGTGATTCTAGTGCAGATATTCACTCAACACAGAGTTTTCACTGGAAGGCCAGAAACGCTCTCAAAAGCACTTTCAAGTCCAAAAGTCATTCTTAGTGCAGATATTCAGTCAAATTAAAGAGTTATGGAGAAGGCGAGAAACTCTCTCAGAAGCACCTTCTGAGTCCAAAACAGTGATTCTTAGTGCAGATATTCACTCAACACAGAGTTTCCAGTAAAAGGCTGAAACGCTCTCAAATGCATTCTTAGAGTCCAAAAATTGATTCTTAGTGCAGATATTCACTCAACACAGAGTTTTCAGTAAAAGGCCAGAAACGCTCAAATGCACTTTCAGAGTCCAAAAAATTGATTATTACTGCAAATATTCACTCAACACAGAGTTTTCATTGGAAGGCCAGAAACGCTCTCAAATGCACTTTCAGAGTCAAAAATGATTCTTAGTGCAGATATTCACTCAACACAGAGTTTCCACTGAAGGCCTGAAACGCTCTCAAAGCACTATCAGAGTCCAAAAAACAGTGATTCTTAGTGCAGATATTCACTCAACACTGAGTTTCCAGGAGGCCAGAAACTCTCTCAAAAGCACTTTCAGAGTCCAAAACATTCATTCTTAGTGCAGATATTCACTCAACACAGTTTCCACTGGAAGGCCAGTAACTCTAAGAAGCATTTTCAGAGTCCAAAAAGTGATTCTTAGTGCGGATATTCACTCAACACAGAGTTTACACTGGAAGGCCAGTAACGCCAAATGCACTTTCAGAATCCAAAAAGTGATTCAGCACAGGTATTCACTCAACACAGAGTTTACATCATAGATGGCCAGAAACGCTCTCAAATGCACTTTCAGAGTCCAAAAAGTGATTCTTACTGCAGATATTCACTCAACACAGAGTTTCCACTGGAAGGCCAGAAATGCTCTCAAAGGCACTTTAGAGTCCAAAAAGATTCTTAGTGCAGATATTCACTTTCGACAGAGAGTTTCAGTAAAGGCAGAAACGCTCTCAGAAGCACTTTCAGAGTCAAAACAGTGATTCTTAGTGCAGATATTCACTCAACACAGAGAGTTTCCACTGGAAGGCCAGGAAACGCTCTCAAATGCACTTTCTTTAAGAGTCCAAAAGGGATTCTCTGCACTGATATTCACTCAACACAGAGTTTACACTTGAAGGCCAGAAATGCTCTCAAATGCACTTTCAGAGTCCAAAATTGATTCTTACTGCAGATATTCTCTCAACACAGATTTCCTGGGAAGGCGAGAAACTCTCAAATGCACTTTCAGCGTCTAAAGTGATTCTTAGTGCAGATATTAACTCAACACAGAGTTTCCAGTAAAGGCCAGAAAGCATCTCCAATGCACTTTCAGAGTCCAAAAATGATTCTTACTGCAAATATTCACTAACACAGAGTTTTTTCACTGGAAGGCCAGAAAACGCTCAAAAGCACTTTCAGATTAAAAACTGATTCTTAGTGCAGATATTCCTCAGCACAGAGTTTCAGGAAGCCAGAAAACTCTGAGAAGCACTGAGTCAAAAACGGTTATTCTTAGTGCAGATATTCACTAACACAGAGTTTCACTGAGGCCAGAAACGCTCTCAGAAGCAATTTCAGAGTCCAAAACAGTGATTCTTTAGTAGATATTCACTCAACACAGAGTTTCAGGAGAAGGCGAGAAGCTCTCGGCCCTTTCAGAGTCCAAACAGTGATTCTTAGTGCAGATATTCTCAACACAGAGTTTTTCACTGGAAGGCCAGGAACGCTCTCAAAAGCACTTTCATAGAGTCCAAAAAAAGTCATTCTTAGTGCAGATATTCAGTCAACAAGAGTTAAAGAGTTATCAGAGAAGGCGAGAAACTCCTTTGGGTTTCCAGAAGCACCTTCTGAGTCTTTGAGTCAAAAGTGATTGTTAGTGCAGATATTCCCTCAACACAGAGTTTCCACTGGAAGGCCTGAATCGCTCTCAAATGCACTTTCTGAGTCAAAAAAGTGATTCTTAGGCATATTCACTCAACACAGATTCCACTGGAAGGCCAGAAACGCTCTCAAATACAATTTCTGAGTCAAAACAGTTATTCTTAGCAGATATTCACCAACACAGAGCTTCCACTGGAAGGCCTGAACGCTCTCAAATGCACTTTAGAGTGCAAAAAGTAGATTCTTAGTGCAGATATTCACTCAACACAGAGTTTCCACTGGAAGGCCAGAAACGCTCTCAGAAGCACTTTTAGTCCAAAAAATTCATTCTGAAGAGATATTCACTAACACAGAGTTTCACTGAAGGCCAGGAACGCTTCCTCAAATGAGCCAGAGTCCGAAAGTGATTGTTAGCAGATATTCACGAACACAGAGTTTACACTGGAAGGCCAGTAACGTTCTCAAATGCACATTCAGAGTCAAAAACGTTATTCTCAGTGCAGTTATTCACTCAACACAGAGTTTCCAGCAGATGGCCAGAAACGCCTCAAATGCACTTTGAGTCCAAAAATTGATTCTTATGCAGATATTCACTCAACACAGAGTTTCCAGAAAGGCCAGAAACGTAAAGCCCC
>JAFDVH010000035.1:12093-82005 GCA_019176425.1 Megalops atlanticus
AGGGCCCTTCGCACTCAGTGCTTGGGCCGTAGTAATAATAATAATCACAACGGATACAATAGGGGCCTGCACTCAGTGCTTGGGCCTAATAATCTTATGAAAACAATAGGGCCTTGCACCTATGGTGCATGCCCTCGGTGGACACCGGAGGAGGCAGCACCCCGGTGCTTGGGCCCTAACTACAGGAGATCATGAAGTGATAACTGTAGTTTGACATGCGCTGGCAAAACATTAATCAAAACATTAATTAGACGTGTGTCTAACCATGCAAGTTACTTTACTTGACAAGCTTTGTTAAACTATTTGTAAGTCAGTCTAACCAGTCTCATAATGGTAATTATAACGGGGGAAAAATGATCATTGTACGAATCGCGGATATGTCTAATCACATCTCGTACAAGATCAAATCAGCTAAGCTACAAATGATGCCAGTATTAAACAATAATACTCATCGAGCGTCCTTGCCAGGTACAAGTGTCGTCAACACAGGAATGACAAAGAGACACGGTCGTCTTCGCATTCAGTCAGATAGCTGTTGTTTCCAGCAGCTTTCAACTTTGTGTTGGGGCATTTCGGTCTCTAAGATTGCGTCATTCATTGTCGAGGGACTTGCTTCCAGAGCAGTTGTTCTGTCGATTTGAGCTACCCGTCGATCGGTGCTACCTAGCATTATTGCGCTTGCACACGCATGCGCATGACCCACAAGCGTTTTCACAGTTTAAATACCGATCGATTTGAGCTACTTGGGGTCTACCTGGCACGTGTAACGCTGTAACATCTTTAAATTATTTTTCTTTTATTGTGTCTTTTGACATGTAAGCATGTAAATATTTGCCTGTACATACTGGCTTTGCTGCAGAATGTTGAAATTAGACAATAGCGTGAGGATGTTGAAATTAGATGATACTAGCATTCAGCATGTGAGCGACCAAGTTTAAACAACTTGGATGATAATGGCGTGCAGCGTGTATGCCTACTACGTTCAAGTTAGTCCAAGGGATAGAACAGATATTGGTAGCCTACCATCTGAGTGAGCAAATATGTGATAACGTTTCCTATAATTACCCACGCCTGTGTGAACTGATTTGTGATTGCATACACGCTGAGGAAAGGTAGTCTGTTGCGCCCGAAACATGTGTGGTGTCGAAGACAAAAGAAATAACATGTGGAGTACTTTCCTAGTCTTTCTTTTGAATTATCAGCTACTTTTAGGATACAGCACCCAGTTGTTTTAAGATAGACGTGAGTTGAGCATGAACACTTACACTCACGCACACATATTTATATTTTAGCATATATACTGATCACTTAGGCTGCCTTGCACAGTAAGAGAGTTAAGCAGCGATGTCATTTCCCTTCGCATGTTTTACTTCAGTGAAGATATATATATAGCTTCACTTGACTAAGTATCCTTGTATTTTTTTAGAGCTCTTACAAAATTAGTGAATGACAAACGGAACAACTGGGACGTCTTCTTGGATGCGACCTTTATTTTCAATGTGCCCAGTATCAGCACATAAAGGACAAGGACTTCATGTGCAACAAATGCAAAAAAAACACCAATATAAGCAATACTGTAAATATATGTAAATTTATGTAAATAAATAAGGATCTTGGATGTTTTGTATGTTTGTTTATGGTAATTGTGGTGATAAAACAATTTCATTATTATTATTATTATTGATGCATCTGTATGAAGATCTACCAAGGGTAAGTGAGAAAATAGCCAGGAGTGAACAGTGGTGTAATATCACATGATTCTATAATGGGAGCATTATTTGATAGAAGATATTGGCCTGTCGAAATGTGCTACCTCTACCCATACTCATATAATGAGTGAATATGGTGTAATATCACATGATTCTATAGTAGGAGCATTATTTGATAGAAGATATTGGCCTGTCGAAATGTGCTACCTCTACCCATACTCATATAATGAGTGAATATGGTGTAATATCACATGATTCTATAGTAGGAGCATTATTTGATAGAAGATATTGGCCTGTCGAAATGTGCTACCTCTACCTATATTCATTTGAACTGAATAGAGGTGTAATATGACATGATTTTATAGCGGGAGCGGTATTTGATAGAAGATATTGGTGTATCGAAATATGCTACCCCTGAAATCTTACATAAAAAGAGTATAAAATATGCTCACCGTGTGCTTACAGCGCAATTACCCCTGTTTGTAATCCAAACAATATGTACTAATACTGTGAGAGTTACCTTTATTGGATATATACTACTGGAAATGGAAAAACATTAGGTAGCATTTTTTGACGGGGTAGCGTGAATCGACAGATGTCGCTGTCGATTCACGCTACCGGTAGCATTTTTCGAGGACGGGGCAGCATTATTCGGCACCTGTTATGGATTCATAACAGAGCATACTGCAAAGAGCTTGGCCGTCCAGAGTTGAAGATGAGTTGAGGATACATCGGTTTGATTTTAGGAGGCATCGGTGATCAAGGAGTCTTCCTCTTTGTGTCCACGTGGGCACACAGTTTGGTCACTGGTAGAAAGCTCACGCCTCTAATTACCGCGTGATCTGATTGGACGATAGAAGCCCATGTAGATGCTATGTGACAAAGACCTGAGAATCTCCAGTGAACTGTGTGTGACTCCATAGGGGCTCACATTTCAGGTGCCAAGTGTCTCAGGGTGTACTCACAATAGGCGATCCGTACTGTGCCCGAGCACGTTTGACCCCCAAAGTCCAGTTCGTTTGACTTGTGTGATCGCTCCGTACCGTGCCCGGGCCCGCTAGAGGAGGTGGGCTTGGACACGGTTCACTTGGACTCGGGCACGGTGCGCATCGGTGTGATCGCTAACCGTGCCCGAGCACGAACTCGAACATGACGTCAATGATGCGATTGTCCCATTTAAGAAATATATCTGTTATAGCAACAGTTAGCTGGATATCTGTTACTTTCACGCCCAGTCATAATAAATCCTTTAAACAATGATTTGAATAGCTAGCTGACTTCCTTAAATATAACAAACTGGCTACCTCCAAAATGATGTTTGATTTGTTAGTTCTGTAGATCTATACCTAAAATAACTCTGTGGATCCCCACATTAGCTTGATTACTAGCAAGCGAAGTAAAACTAACCATACTTTACGTGGCGATGTAAGCATTGGTGTTGTCAGGGGCTTAGTCAAAGTATCACAAATGAAGCAGCCAAACTGTTTAAGTAGCTAGTCTTCAATTGTTCAGATAGGTAGCCTGTTAGCTAACTAGTTATGTTTGTCAAATCTATCGCTAGCTAGCTAACGTTAGCTCCTCAGCCAGTTATTATCGATTATGCAACGCAGCGATTTTCAGTTAATCGTGCTGCACGCATTTAAGATTTTTACGGAGGTATCTTACGTTGAGGGATGAATTTGGAGCTTTACTCGGCGACTACTATTCACGTTCATCAATAATTTGAGAACCAGACCCGTTATTGACCCAAATATTCTCGAATGAATTGTGTACTATTCAAGTAGTAATAGAAGATGTTTGTTGTTGTAATGATGACAGTAGCGCACACACAAGTAGTAACCCTAACTGGTTAACATTAGCTAACATTATTGTGATTAGGCTACTGTAATCTGACACAAAATATTGGTCTGTCCCTTAGCATAATGACTGAAACGTCAGCTGCCTCCGTAAAGTTCTTATACGTGCAGCACAGTTAACTGAAAACCGCTGCGTTGCATATTCGATAAATCTATAAAGCATGTGAGAGGGCCGTGTGTTACCGCGCCCAAAACGACTCCAAATATGCCACAAAGCCAGTACAATCATGAACTCTATTGTGCTCTGCGAGAGCGCTTTTCCTCAACACAAAAAAAATCGCATCGTGATGACGTAAGCGTGCTCGGGCCCGGAACGTTAAGTGCAGTGTGAGCGCAGGCCAGCGGGAGAGTGGGGAGGGGGGGGATAATCCTGCTCGGGCACGGTACAAGGCAGCCGGGCCTAGTGTGAGTACACCTTAAAGAGGCATTGCATGCATGGCTGTGCCAGAATGTTTGTGTTTGTTTTAAGTCAAGAGCTGATTGTAGTTCTTCCCAATCACTGCACCTCTACAAAGTCTGTCACTGAGAGCCCATACTATAATTGTAAGTCGCTCTGGGTAAGAGCGTCTGCTAAATGATGTAATATAATGTAAAGTATGTGCAGACTCAACTGCAGACTATGTGTCTACAGTTGAAATAGTTTTTGGTAAACACAGTGTGTGATTTCTCCTGAATGACCATGTGGCTGTGGCTTGCTTCCAGTTTTATCACTGATATCAGACACCTGGGTTTGGAGTGATTGGCACTAAACATCACTGAGCGATTGTGGTGTAGCCTGATTTTCCTCTTCATTTCAAATGTATTGCAGAGATAAAAATAATAGTACACATTTTATTTAAAACAATGCTGAATTTCACTTTTATAAAAGAGTCTATGCATTCTGTGATTGCTATACCTGTTATATTACAATGTGTGAGAAACCAAAGGGACTCCACTACAACTACCCCTGAGGACCTTTAATTACATGGCATTCATAGTTTGTCTGTGACAAAAGCATACATTTGTCACATTCTTTTGTGATTCTTACAAAGCTGTATCTTGATACTAAAGAGCACCGTTGACTGCTAACAGAAGTATGGGAACGGTGACTTGAGTAAACTGTGCTGCAATAAGTTGGCTGTCATCTGCAAAATGTAGTCAAAAGAAGAGCTCATTGTGTTCAGCTGCTTAAAATTCATGTACAGTACTTTTAATAAATTGAATAATTACTAGCATTGACTTCAGTATTAGCCTCTGAAAAAATATTCTTGTTTTTGGTTACCATGTCTCCATTCACCTCTTACCAACAATTTGCTGTCGTGACAAACGCATCAATTGGCATTGGATCCTTGTCACAAATTATATGCATATTATTAACTGATGAGACATTTTAAAGCAAGTATCTGTGAAACACTGCACTTTGAAATAACAACCTTCTGGCACAATGCATTTACCAAGTATGATTTTATGAACACGATTTTTACATTTGAGAAATGCAGCTCCAGTTTAGATGTAGTCTGTAATATTCTGTATATTCTGGTTGTTGCTTCATTTACATTTATTCATTTAGCATTTATCCAAAGCGACGTACAAAAGTGCAAATAGTGGGCAAACAACAGGCACAAGAGCAAGATGTGTACAGGTCATACAATGCAGATAGTGCTGAGGCTGAGCACAAGGTCGGTGCAGTGAGACAGCGCTAATCTGATCTGAGGTTACATATATCAATCACAGTCACTGGGACAATAAAGTGCTGCTATACTACCTAGGCAAAGGCATGCTACAAATACAACATAAGCGATAGTGCTACAAGTACAAACCAAGAATCTTAGAGTTTACACGGTCAAATGGCAATGTTGTCAGTCCAGGTATAGTCTGAGGAGGTGTGTCTTCAGCCCACGTCTGAAGGGTTGGAGTGAAGGAGTTGATCTCAGGGGGGTTGGGAGTTCATTCCACCACTGGGGGGCGATGATGGAAAAGCGACGATGAGAGGAGCGTGGGCCTTTCGTTCTGTTGGTGGGAGGAGCAAGGCATCTGGATGTAGCAGAGCGAAGTTGTTGAGCGGGTGTGTAGGGTAGGATGAGGTCCTGGAGGTAGGTCGGGGCGGACTTTTTTGCAGCAGAAAAGGTGAAGGACAGGGTTTTGAAGCGGATCCTGGCTGCGATTGGGAGCCAGTGGAGGGATCTCAGTAGGGGGGTGACGCGGGAGAACTTTGGGAGGTTGTAGATCAGCCTAGCAGCTGCGTCTTGGATGAGCTGCAGCGGCTGAATGGTGCAGGCTGGGAGGCCTGCGAGGAGGGTGTTGCAGTAGTCCTGGCGGGAGGGCACAGTGGCCTGGACGAGCAGCTGGGTGGAGTAGGTGGTCAGGAAAGGGCGGATCCTCCTGATGTTGAAGAGAAGGAATCGACAGGAGCGTGTTGTCTGCGAGATGTAGTCGTTGAAGTCCAGCCTGTTGTCGAGGGTGACACCCAGGCTCTTCACCGATGTAGAGGAGGTTACTGTGGTGCCGTCAACAGTACCTGAGAGCTCTTGAAGAGGAGAGAGCTTGGCTGGGATAAACAGAACATCGGTCTTGTCCAGGTTCAGCTTTAGGTGGTTGGAGGCCATGTCGGCCAGGTATGCAGAGATCTTTTCGTTGACCTGGGGGGTGGAGGGAGGAAAAGAGAAGATTAGTTGTGTGTCATCAGCATAGCAGTGAAAGGAGAAACCATGTGAGTTAATAACTGAACCAAGCAAGTTGATGTAGATTGAGAAGAGGAGGGGTCCCAATACAGAGCCCTGGGGGACGCCTGTAGTGAGGGTAGTGGGTGTGGAGGTGGAGCCTTTCCAGTAGACCTGGGAAGATCTACCGGTCAGGTAGGACCTGAACCAAGAAAAGGCGTTCCCAGTGATTCGGTACATCATTTGATAGTATTCATTGCCAACAAATAAATTCATGCCAAAATAATTTCCCGCTGTTTCATCCTCAATTTGTGGTCTTCCCCATATGTCAATTTTACTATTTTTGATATCCATCATTTGAATTGTATCTAGCAAGCACAGTGCACATCACCTGGAGCTGAGTGCAGCCAGTAGGAACAAGATATACATGAACCAGTGGCTCTAAATGAGTGTTTCTACACAAAATGGAATTATTATCCCTCACTTAAAAGATTAATCTTTTTGAGGAACTTAACTTGTTGGAACAGGTTACAGGAGGAGCTAAGAAAAGAGTGGAGAGATGAAGTTATAGTGGTGTTGGGGTTGGGGCATTAAATGTGGCATCACTGGGGTATAGACCTACATGATGTCTCGTGTTCATGCATCTCCATGATGTCAAAATTACATTGCATCCACAGAAAACATGTGTACCCCATTGCTGCCTGATGAAGTTTATCTCTTATGATCTGAGATTAACCAGCTAAACTATGTGGTCACAGTCGCTTGCTAGAAAAATAAAATTACTGCTTGTGATAACTTGTGATAACTGCACTGTGCTCAATCAGTCTTTGCTGTTAGGCAAAATATGGAGTTATTGGCTTTGCTGGGAGGTTGTCTAAGAGGCATGGTTCAGTGTAAGGTAAGGTCTCCGCTGCTTTGTAGAATCTATGATCTATAAGTCACCTCATAAGCAAGTAAGTAACACCATTTATGTAGATATACTGCAATCTCATACATACATCATGGCTAAGGCTGAAATTAAAATCCATTACAGTTTAAGAATATCCATTTCAATTCAGAGGGATGTTTGAGTTGACAATTGGCAACACACTGGCCCATTCAGTGGTGAATGCACATTGTCTGAAGTGATTTCTGTCTGAAAGCCAAAATGAACTGATGTACTGGAGGATAGTGTTACAAGGTGGATTTTTTTCAAGCACCACTTTTGGTAGTCTGACATGGGTCCTTCCTACTATGTTGGCAGATGCTGTGATGGATCTGACGTCACATGCACGTAAAAGACCATCTGAGAAATCGTCCCTACTTGGGTCATGTGTCACTTGCTATTTTAACTGCTTCAGCAGCAAATGATTAGCTTGCTGCCATGGAAACCTGAACAACTCAGTGGTCCAGTGAGGAGACCCTCACCCTTGTCCTTTGAGCAAAGGAAGAAATACAGAGAAATGTTCCAGACTGTGTCTGCAGTCGACTCATATGTAATTCAAAATTGACAATGCTGCAGGATGGTGGTTTTCATGAACTATAAAGCAGCGACTGAACAAGGCTCAAATTACCCACTACAGAGACTAGTAAGCTCAGAACTCCATTGGTAGCTAAATTAAAATTGACGCATTGTTATTTGTAGGTGGTGCTACTATCAGATGTGATTGGTAGAAAATGCGTTTGATGCAAAATTAATCACAACATACTGTGTGAATCTGGTTTACATTTATTAAATCAAAGCCTGTAGCAGTCACACAAATACTGAAATGTGTACTTTTTAAAGTTCTCCATCAAGTTCTTCTCTGAAAATGTACTTGTAATAGTCTAGTCCCATTCTTCTGATGTCTGGTCTTTAATTATTATTTTGCCTTGGCCACAGCTGTTTTGATCTTTGTTATTTGTCGTGGAGAGTGAGGCTTCATGAGTCCCATAACGGGTGACATTACTATACAGTGTCAATCAAGCTTGTATAATATGATCAAAAGGCTTTGCTCATTGCTCATTGCTCAGCATTAAGATGTGATTTGTTCTAATCAGTGAGTCTCTGAAATAATGCATGATTGCTCCACCCATTTTGGAGTTCATGAAGCTATTTTTAGCGCAATAACAGCTATCCCCGGCATGTGACGTTAGGTTTTTCCTGTATTGTTTTCCCATTAGTCATTCCTGCGGGGGCACATCTCCGAAGTTCAGTGAAATGGCAGAAAAATATCACTTGTATCTATATGTTATTTAACTTACTTATTAGCTTTGAAAAACACATAGCATATGTTTTCACTCTTTATATTCCATGTTTTTCTATCTACCACATGGAAGCAGCATAGTGCTGTTGCTGTGATATCAACATTGAATAGATACGAGTGGCGTTTTTTCCCCCGGAAGCACTTCACATGGCCTCGGAAAACTGGAGGTGTGCTCCCGCATCAGGTATGGCTAAAGGGAAAATAATACGGGAAAAAACCTAACGCCACATACCAGGGATAGCTGTTATTGCGCTAAAAATAGCTTTAGATATATTGCAACGGTTCTATTGCCCAGCCCTAGAATCTTGTGTGTTCAGGTTTTGTGTGATCTCTTGGTTGACCTTTGTATTTGATTTGGTATATAAAAGAAAAAGTATAAAACCATCTGTCTGGCAAGTAAATATGTTGGGTTTTTTACTAAATGTAATTTTAGTACTCTTGGTCCTTGTAAGTAATGCTCCATATGACCAGTTTGTTTGCAGCTGTTTTCTTGTGTTGTAGCTACAATTAAGTGACAGTTTCTGATGGGCATCCCACCAGTGTTTGTGTTGGTGAGGCAAGCTCTGGGCCAGGAGTTTGCTTACCAAGTTGGCTTGGAATGACCAGCAGGCTGGCTGGTGACCTGATTATGTATGTTGTTCATTCCTGTACCCAAGAGTACACAGGCTAATTTAGTTACTCAACAAAATATTCATCTAATATACCAGTGTTTCCCAACCCTACTCCTGGCGGCACCCTCCTTGCTGCTTGATTAAATCAGGTGTGCTCAGCTAATAAAAAGTGCCACTGACGAGTTCAGTCAGGTAGGTAGAGGAAGGATAAATAGAAGATATGCAGGACAGGGTGCCGCCAGGAGTAGGGTTGGGAAACACTGAAATATACAGTATTCCTCAATATAACATTTGAGTGATGGACAATGGCTCATTACTGGGTTCCAGTAAAGGTACTGTTGAATTGAATTTGCTGGGGTAAAACTACTATTTTTGGTATACCTTTAGAATCAAACCTTCTGTTCTCACTTTTCACTTCCTCTTAAGACTGAAGCCTGTATGAAACTGACTTCATACATCATCAGTCACCACAATGTACAGAGTTCAGTTGGTCAGGAGAGATTTTAGCATCACACAGATACATGCACCCCACTTCTTAAATCTGTTAAATGTAACATTTTTTGAAAACACTGCAGGATATGCATTTAAGTCTTTGAGTAAATGTATAGCTGGCCTGTACAGTCGTTCCAGACTTTTTAGACCTTTAGACCCCACCTTGGTTTTCCTCAGGTGTCCTGCATGTTCACTGAATTAAATGTATTTGCAGGTTGCAGTGATGCATGCAACATTTCAATAACAAAGTATGCTTTACTTCCAGTTTTCCAACTGGTGGACTTCTGCTGTAGACAGAGGATTCTGTTCCAAAAGGCTACATGCTTCTAGCCTCAGTGACGAGTTGGGACAGATGGTGGTGATCTACAGTGACAGACGCTGTGCTTGGTTGAGTGTGGATTTGAGTATGTGTCTCTGTGTTTCAGGCATGGTGCTGGTGCGCACTGAGATGGGGCAGCTGGTGATGATTCCACAGCAGGCGCTGGCCCAGGCACAGGTCCAGAGTCAGGGCCAGAACAGCATCCCTCCTCGACTTGTGACCCCCACCACTGGGACCACCTTCAGGGTGACCACCACACAGGTATGACCTGTTGCACCACACCATCTGCCTCACTTGTAAGTCGCGTTGGATGAAAGCGTCTGCCAAATGAATAAATGTAATGTAAATGAGTCAGGCTAGGTGTTAATTTCATATCCACATATCTCCAAGCTTTAAAAAAACATAGTTTGTAAACATTTAAATTGAACTTTGATATTTGCCACCTACGGTATATACCAGCTGCTTTCAACTTCCCTTTTGATTGTGGTCTTTAGCTGTCATGCAGGTACAGTGATAACCTGAGAAATACTAAAGAAAATGTAATGACTTTCCCCTGATCAGAATGTTTTCACTTCTTCTGAAAAGGATGGTTAGTATGAAGGGATAGAAGAAGGCTTTTTACATTTGAAGGGCAACAGCACTCAGATTCGGTGCATGTCAATGGCAATTGTGGTGTATGACCAATAATTAAATAGCTCATTTTAGTTTTTAAACCCTAGGCTCAACACAATGTATTACAGTTTGAAACTGAGACTTTATTGGGAGAATAAGAGAAACCTCTGAAAGGTTTGGTACTCTGTTTCCTAGACAGCCGAATCAGCCCCATAGTCATTTAAAGCTTCTTGATAACTAATTCTTTGGGCTCTGACCATGCGAGGAGCGTGTTTTGCCAAGTTAAGTTTCCTGTATTTCTGCTGTATGTGGGATGGGATAGCTCCCATAAGCCATCAAAGCAACTCCAAATATGCATATGGTTACAAGCAAAGCTTGCAACCCAAAGGTTACTGGTATAATTCTCAGGGTGGTCACTGCTGTTGTACCTAACCTGAATGGCTTCAGTAAATATCTAGTTGCATAAATGGATGATATACAACTATGAAAAGTTTATCTGTATAAGAGCATCTGCTAAGCAGCTGTAATGCAGTGTACATAAATTGAACCAAGGAAAATTAATTTTCCATGTGTGTATTTGGGTAATTTTGGAGACATTTTCATAAGATATTGAGTACTGTTGTACATTCACCCATGTAATCTTGAAAGTGTGATTTATATCATGTAATGGTGTCTGGCAGTTCTTAGGATCTCCATTGTTGGGGAATTAGCTCTAGGGGGCAGCAGTTCACTGGTTTTCATGACTATCAGACAATAGCTCATATTCCATGGATTTAATGTTTCCACAGCATTTTTTGTGATGTTACAGAGTAACTTCTATTTATTTTAAACTTTCACATCTAAACTGATTTGGGAAATAATATGGTTGTAATTATATTTGTAATGCACACTATTTCTTTCTCTTGATTTATTTGATGTACCTATTTTGCTTATCTGGCTTCACATATCAGATTTCTAACATTATGAACAGAAAAAAATAAGAAGTGGTTGACACATCTAATCATTTTTTTTCCTTTTTTCTATTCTGTCACTCTGGTTGGTATATATGGAAAGTTACACACTGAAACAGTAATGGCCTCAGTCTGAATATGTAAGATTTTTTGCACTTTTATCATGTAAGTAGTCTCTCATACATACAGCGTTTATGCAGTTTCTTAGGAATTTTCTTTCATGTTTGGGGAAAAGGTTGGGTTTATTCACATCGAACTCTTACACTCTTGCAGTACTGTATAGGTCAGACAGATTACCTATACTCAATTTACAAACTGTTGCCATTAGTGTTGTAGTGTGAGAATTCTGCTCTCAAAGGCTGGATTTCTTCCTTCTGGATTATGAGCTTTGATCTTCACCTTGGAAACAGGCCTGCTTATATGAGGCAGAGTAGGGGCAGCCCCTTTCAGAGTACTAGGAGGGGTCATTCCCCTCAGTGATTGACACATTCTAGTGGAATCAGATGCTTTACTGCTGGAGGGAATGTATTCCTTTGAGCTTACTATTCTCTGGTGCCTCTGCCTATGGGCTCTGGCCTCTCCTAACTGAGCTGATCCTGTACACAGTCAGAAGCTGTATTCAAGGCTCAACATATGAATGGGGTACATAAGAATATATTATGACGAGAACAGGCCATTCGGCCCAACTAGTTCACCATTACAATTAAAGAGAGTCCCAAACTGCATCAAGTCTGGACTTGAACACAGCAAGGGTCTCTGCCTCAACTACATGACCTGGCAACCTATTCCATGTATTGATTACTCTTTGTGTAAAATAATACTTCCTTATATCAGCGCGAAACCTACTCCTAACTAGTTTCCATGTATGTCCTCTTGTTCTACAGACTGAACTCACCCTAAAAATGTGTTGTAGTTAACCTTATTGAGTCCTTTTATAAATTTAAAAACCTCTATTAGATCACCCCTAAGCCTCCTCTCGCTAAGTCTGAATAGGTTAAGTAACTTGAGTCTTTCCTCATAGCTTTTATATTTCATGCCAGGAATTAATTTAATTGCCCTTCTTTGAACTTTTTCAAGAGCCTCAATATCTTTCTTATAGTGCAGTGCCTAGAACTACACACAATATTCCAAGTGAGGTCTGACTAAAGCATTGTTTAATTTTAATATAACCTCCTCAGATTTATACTCAATACTTTTGGCTATATATCCCAGCATCCTGTTGGCCTTTTTTACTGCTACAGCACACTGTCTAGATCCTGTTAAGCTTGGGTCAACGATTACTACCAAGTCTTTTTCAAATTGAGCACATTCTAGTTTTTTTCCCCCCATGAAGTAGTTTTGTCTCAGTTTCTTATTTCCCCACATGCAAGACTTTACATTTATCTAAATTGAATGTCATCTGCCAGGTATCTGCCCACTTTTGGATGCTGTTTAGGTCTTCCTGTATTACCTTAGTTGATTCTATACTGTTGGCTAGACCCCCTAGTTTTGTATCATCTGCAAATTTTACTATTTTACTGCTAACCTCTGCATCAAGATCATTTATGTAGTTAAGGAATGGCAATACTTCATGAAGAACAGGTTTATATACATGCTAATATAAAATTCCAGTCTATCCCCATGCTAACCTTACCAGTATTTTATTCCCAGAAAATAATCAATATTTTTCATTTATTTCAATGACTGCTGAACTCACAATTTTGTATTAGTACTAGTATGTAGTACTGATTGTGGTTAGATTGGTTCTAGACCCTAACTGGTATGTACAAGAACTCAATATTGAATATGACTATGTAAACAGGCTGATTTTCATTTAGGTGGATTTAAAAAATATATAAATATTCTAATTCCATGGTTGCCGGTGGATTCTATACCTTTCTTCTTGTTGCTTAATGACTTTCTCCCCTGCTGTAAAATCACTCTGTGAATTGGATTACTCCCCTAGTGTAGGTATTCATTCAGTGATATCAGACCTACACCAGATTCTCTTGAACGTTGTGATTGGTGTGGACATACAATGGAGTTTTGGGGTTTGGGAGCTGTGTAACTGTGGTTATAAACAGTCCCTCTCATGGAATTCTTTCAAAGCTCTTTCCACGTTTGCTAAATCATTCATCACTCAACTGTCTGATTGTTTTAAAACACTAACAACGGTTTAACTCATAAATGAATAATCTGTTGTGATGGCATACCTAGCACTCAGATGCGCCCTGGGACTGGCCCTTTGTGCGGGTCCCTGAGCCTCCCTGCATCCTTCCAGCATGTGTTCACACACAGACACACATGCTAAATTGGTGCCCAAGGAGCTGCAGCCAGTGAGCGGTGCTGCTGGCTCTTCCTCCTCTCTGTGTTTGTGTTCTTCTACAGGCGGCGCAGAGAGTGTAGGCTGCAGTAAGTGCCCAGAATAGGGAGCCAAGGCTGCGTCGTGTCAAGTGTCCTGCCTTGCAGAGTGGGTAGTGTGCCTGTAGCACTGTGGAGCAGCTCTGTTGCTCAACACCATTGACAGCATTGCATTCGTATTAGCAATTAGCACCCCACACTCTGTCTCAGGCCAGGGTTTGTCAAGCTGGATCTGCCTATACCTAATCTTAACACCCCCACCCCCAAGCTGTAAAGAGAGGTCCTGATGCACTGCTCTCTGAATACCTTCTCTGTGCTCTTTATTCCTCTAACTGGTGCTGGTGCCATATAGACCTGCAGTGTCAGGGATGATGACAGATGTGGCGGCAGCTTTAGTTTTTTCAGAGCAGGCTGAACTGACTGCCTTCCTATGGCACTCGCTGTCTATAGCGGTTATAGCCAGCACTCCCCACCACAAGCAGTGTGTCATCAGGCGGCTGTACTAAAGTCCTTACTCCTGTACATAAGTCTGTGGAGTCACTGGCTGCCTCTCTTTTTCCTGGTGTATTAGTCCTCTGTTTGTCTCATGTCCAACATCCCCCCCTCCTCTCCTGCAGTCTCCTATGACCTCCCAAGCCATCTTTCCAGGACCCACAGTCCAGACCAAGATGGTGCAGCCCCGCCCAACCTCTGGTAGCCCTGCCCTCCCGGTGTCTGTGCCCGCAGCCTCTGCATCTCTGCCCCTCCCCCACCCAGTGCCCTGCTCTGTGCAGATTCATCATTCCTTGACTAATGTCATTGTCTGAGGGCAGATGGAAATACCTTTAGCCAAATAGGCGCATACTTTGTCTTTTAGGAATAGTGATGTGCTGAATAAATCTGGACATGTAAATTTACTTAATAGACTAATATGCATCACATTATGGCTGGCCAGTATATCGACTGTTTAAGGTATATCGATATATTTTCAAATGAGATATAGGATGAGACAATACCGTTTATATCGATATAGTTTGATGTTGCGTTACATAATCCGTTTCTTCCGTAAAGCCGTGCCAGTGTTTGCATCTCTCCTCTCTCACACTCTCCGCGCAACCCCACCCCCACTCTCCCTCTGCGTCTGCGCGCAAACCCGCCCCCACTCTCCCTCTGCGTCTGCGCGCAAACCCGCCCCCACTCTCCCTCTGCGTCTGCGCGCAAACCCGGCCCCACTCTCCCTCTGCGTCTGCGCGCAAACCCGGCCCCACTCTCCTCTGCGTCTCGCAAACAAACCGGCCCCACTCTCCCTCTGCGTCTGCGCGCAAACCCGCCCCACTCTCCCTCTGCGTCTGCGCGCAAACCCGCCCCACTCTCCCTCTGCGCGCAAACCGCCCCCACTCTCCTCTGCGCGCAAACCCGCCCCACTCTCCCTCTGCGTCTGCGCGCAAACCCGCCCCCACTCTCCCTCTGCGTCTGCGCGCAAACCCGCGCCCCACTCTCCCTCTGCGTCTGCGCGTAAACCCGCCCCACTCTCCTCTGCTGCAAACCCGCCCCCACTCTCCCTCTGCGTCTGCGCGCAAACCCGCCCCCACTCTCCCTCTGGCGCAAAAGCCGCCCCCACTCTCCCTCTGCGTCTGCGCAAACCCGCCCCCACTCTCCCAAACAGAGCAAACCCCCCACTCTCCCTCTGCGTCTGCCTTGCATAAACCCGCCCCCACTCTCCCTCTGCGCTCAAACCCGCCCCACTCTCCCTCTTGGCTCAAACCCCCCCCACTCTCCCTCTGCGCGCAAACCCGCCCCCACTCTCCCTCTGCGTCTGCGCAAACCCGCCCCCACTCTCCCTCTGCGTCTGCGCGCAAACCGGCCCCTCTCCTCTGCGTGCAAACCCGCCCTCTCTCCCTCTGTGCGCAAACCCCCACTCTCCCTCTGCCGCAAACCCGGCCCCCTCTCTCCCTCTGCAAACCCGCCCCACTCTCCCTCTGCGTCTGCAAACCCCCACTCTCCCTCTGCGCGCAAACCCGCCCCCACTCTCCCTGTGCGTCTCTGGCGCAAACCCGCCCCACTCTCCCTCTGCGTCTGCGCAAACCACCCCCCACTCTCCCTCTCGTCTGCGTGCAAACCCGCCCCCACTCTCCCTCTGCGTCTGCGCGCAAACCCCGCCCCCACTCTCCCTCTGCGTCTGCGCGCAAACCCGCCCCACTCTCCCTCTGCGTCTCTTGGCGCAAACCCGCCCCCACTCTCCTCTCATGTCTTGCAAACCCGCCACCCCCCTCTCCCTCTGCGTCTGCGCGCAAACCCGCCCCACTCTCCCTCTGCGCGCAAACCCGCCCCCACTCTCCCTCTGCGTCTGCGCAAACCGCCCCACTCTCCCTCTGCGCGCAAACCCGCCCCCACTCTCCTCTTTCTTGGCAAACCCTTCCCCCACTCTCCCTCTGCGCGCAAACCACCCCCACTCTCCCTCTGCGTCTGCACGCAAACCCGCCCCACTCTCCCTCTGCGTGCAAACCCGCCCCCACTCTCCCTCTGCGTCTGCGCGCAAACCCGCCCCCACTCTCCCTCTCGTCTGCCTCAAACCTGCCAGCCCACTCTCCCTCTGCGCGCAAACCCGCCCCCACTCTCCCTCTGCGTCTGCGCGCAAACCCGCCCCCACTCTCCCTCTGCGTCTGCGCGCAAACCCGCCCCCACTCTCCCTCTGCGTCTGCGCGCAAGCCCGCCCCCGCTCTCCCTCTGCGTCTGCGCGCAAACCCATCCCCACTCTCCCTCTGCGCGCAACCCCCCCCACTCTCCCTCTGCGTCTGCGCAAACCCGCCCCACTCTCTCCCTCTGCCTCTCCCTCTGCGCAAACCCGCCCCCACTCTCCCTCTCGTCTGCGCAAACCCCCCCACTCTCCCTCTCGTCTGCGCGCAAACCCGCCCCACTCTCCCTCTGCGTCTGCGCAAACCCGCCCCCACTCTCCCTCTGCGTCTGCGCGCAAACCCGCCCCACTCTCCCTCTGCGTCTGCGCAAACCCCCCCCCTCTCCCTCCGTCTGCGCGCAAACCCGCCCCCACTCTCCCTCTGCGTCTGCGCGCAAACCCGCCCCACTCTCTCCTCTGCGTCTGCGCGCAAACCCGGCCCCACTCTCCCTCTGCGTCTGCGCGCAAACCCGCCCCCACTCTCCCTCTGCGTCTGCGCGCAAACCGCCCCCACTCTCCCTCTGCGCGCAAACCCGCCCCACTCTCCCTCTCTGGCAAACCCGCCCCACTCTCCCTCTGCGTCTGCGCAAACCCGCCCCACTCTCCCTCTGCGCGCAAACCCGCCCCCACTCTCCCTCTGCGTCTGCGCGCAAACCCGCCCCACTCTCCCTCTCGTCTCTGCGCAAACCCGCCCCACTCTCCCTCTGCGCGCAAAACCCGCCCCCACTCTCCTCCGTCTGCGCAAACCCGCCCCACTCTCCTCTGCGTGCAAACCCGCCCCCACTCTCCCTCCTCTGCGCAAACCCGCCAAACCCTCCCTCCGTCGCTCAAACCCACTCTCCCTCTGCGTCTGCGCAAACCCGCCCCCACTCTCCCTCTGCGTCTGCGCAAACCCGCCCCCACTCTCCCTCTGGCAAACCGCCCCACTCTCCCTCTGTCGCGCAAACCCGCCCCCACTCTCCCTCTGCGTCTGGCATAAACCCACCCCAAACCACCCCCCCCACTCTCCCTCCCTCTGCGCGCAAACCGCCCCCACTCTCCCCTCTGCGCAAACCCGCCCCCACTCTCCCTCTGCGTCTGCCGCAAACCCGCCCCCACTCTCCCTCTGCAAACCCGCCCCCACTCTCCCTCTGCGTCTGCGCGCAAACCCGCCCCCACTCTCCCCTCTGCGCGCAAACCCGCCCCCACTCTCCCTCTGCGTCTGCACGCAAACCCGCCCCCACTCTCCCTCTGTGGCGCAAACCCTCTCCCTCTCCCTCTGCGTCTCCTCGCGCAAACCCGCCCCACTCTCCTCCGTCTGCGCGCAAACCCGCCCCCACTCTCCCTCTGCGTCTGCGCGCAAACCCGCCCCCACTCTCCCTCTCGTCTGCGCAAACCCGCCCCACTCTCCTCTGCGTCTGCACGCAAACCCCCCCACTCTCCTCTGCGTCTGCGCCAAACCCCGCCTACTCTCCCTCTGCGTCTGCGCAAACCCCCCCACTCTCCTCCGTCTCTTGCGCAAACCCGCCCCACTCTCCCTCTGCGTCTGCGCGCAAACCCGCCCCCTCTCTCCCTCTGCGTCTGCCGCAAACCCGCCCCCACTCTCCTCTGCGTCTGCTGCAAACCTGGCCCCACTCTCCCTCTGCGTCTGCCCGGCCCCACTCTCCCTCTGCGTCTGCGCGCAAACCCGCCCCCACTCTCCCTCTGCGTCTGCGCAAACCCGCCCCCTCTCCCTCTGCGTCTGCCAAACCCCCCCACTCTCCCTCTGCGTCTGCGCAAACCCGCCCCCACTCTCCCTCTGCGTCTGCAAACCCGCCCCCACCTCTCCCTCTGCGTCTCCCTCTGGCAACGCAAACCCGCCCCACTCTCCCTCTGCGTCCGCCCCACTCTCCCTCCGCCCCCACTCCCTCCTCTCGCCCCTCTCCCTCTGTCTCTGCGCAAACCCCCCACTCTCCCTCTGCGTCTGCAAACCCCCCTCTCCCTCTGCGTCTGCATAAAAACCCGCCCCCTCTCCCTCCCTTGCAAACCCGCCCCCTCTCTCCCTCTGCGCATGCAAAACCCGCCCCCACTCTCCCTCTGCGTCTCGCGCGCCATCCACTCTCCCTCTGCCAAACCCGCCCCCCTCTCCCTCTGCGTCTGCGCGCAAACCCGCCCACCTCCCTCTCCCTCTCTCTGCAAACCCCTTCCTCTCCCTCTGCGTCTGCCCAAACCGCCCCCCCTCCTCTCCCTCTGCAAACCCGCCCCACTCTCCCTCTGCGCAAACCCGCTCTCCCTCTCTCTCAAAAAAACCATCCCCTCTCCCTCCCCCATCCCTCTCCCTCGCCCCCCACCCTCTCCCTCTGCGTCTGCGCGCAAACCCGCCCCACTCTCCCTCCTGCGCAAACCCGCCCCCACTCTCCCTCTGCGTCTGCGCAAACCCCGCCCACTCTCCCTCTGCGTCTGCAAACCAAACCCCCACTCTCCCTCTGCGCAAACCCCCCCCACTCTCCTCTGCGCAAACCCGCCCCACTCTCCTCTGCAAACCCGCCCCACTCTCCCTCCGTCCACTCTCCCTCTCCTCTGCGTCAAAAACCCCCCCCCTCTCCCTCTGCGCACAAACCCCCCCCCCACTCTCCCTCTCCTCTCTCCCTCTCTGTCTGCGCAAACCCGCCCCCACTCTCCCTCTGCACGCAAACCGCCCCCACTCTCCTCTCCTCTGCGCGCAAACCCGCCCCACTCTCCCTCTCTCTGCACGCAAACCCGCCCCACTCTCCTCTGTCGCGCAAACCCGCCCCCACTCTCCCTCTGCGTCTGCGCAAACCCCACTCTCCCTCTGTGCAAACCCGCCCCCACTCTCCCTCTGCTCTGCGCGCAAACCCGCCCCCACTCTCCTCTCTGCGCAAACCCGCCCCTCTCTCTCCCTCTGCGTCTGCGCCCCCACTCAAACCCGCGCCCCGCCTCTCCCTCTCCCTCTCGCGCAAACCCCCACTCTCCCTCTGCGCAAACCACCCCCACTCTCCCTCTGCGTCGCAAACCCGCCCCCACTCTCCCTCTGTCTGCAAACCCGCCCCCACTCCCTCTCCCTGCACGCAAACCCGCCCCCACTCTCCCTCTGCGCGCAAACCCGCCCCCACTCTCCCTCTGCGTCTGCGCGCAAACCCGCCCCACTCTCCCTCTGCGTCTGCGCGCAAATAGCCCCACTCTCCTCTGCGCGCAAACCCGCCCCCACTCTCCTCCGTCTGCGCAAACCCGCCCCCACTCTCCCTCCGTCTGCGCGCAAACCCGCCCCCACTCTCCCTCTGCGCAAACCCGCCCCCCTCCTCTCCCTCTGCGCGCAAACCCCGCCCACTCTCTCTCAAACCCCCCACTCTCCCTCTGCGCGCAAACCCGCCCCACTCTCTCTCCCTCTCCCTCTGCGTCGCAAACCACTCTCCCTCTCCCCCACTCTCCCTCTGCTGCGCAAACCCGCCCCACTCTCCCTCTCCCTCTGCGCGCAAACCCGCCCCCACTCTCCCTCTCGTCTCTGCGCGCAAACCCTGCCCCCACTCTCCCTCTGCGCGCAAACCCCGCCCCCACTCTCCCTCTGCGTCTGCGCAAACCCTCCCTCCCCACTCTCTCCCTCTGCGCGCAAACCGCCCCCACTCTCCCTCTGCGCAAACCCAAACCCCCTCCTCCTCTCTCTCTGCGCAAACCCGCCCCTCACTCTCTCCCTCTGCGCGCAAACCCGCCCCACTCTCTCCTCACTCTCCCGCAAAATGAAACCCCCCCACTCTCCCTCTCCCCGCGCACTCCCTCCGCCCCCACTCTCCCTCTGCGTCTCTGCAAACCCGCCCCCACTCTCCCTCTGTCTGCGCACTCTCCCTCCGCCCCCCTCTCCCTCTCTGCGCAAACCACCCCCACTCTCCCTCTCTACTCTCCCGCAAACCCGCCCCCACTCCTCTCTCTAGCGCAAACCCCCCACTCTCCCTCCCTCTGCGCGCAAACCCGCCCCCCACTCTCCCTCTGCGTCTGCGCAAACCCCACCCTCCCTCTCCCTCTGCGTCTGCTCTCAAACCCGCCCCCTCTCCCTCTCCTCTGCGCGCAAACCCGCCCCCACTCCTCCCTCTGCACAAGAACCCCATCTCCCTCTGCATAAACCATCCCCCACTCCCTCCTCTGCGTCTGCAAACCCCCACTCTCCCTCTGTCTGCCGCAAACCCTTCCCCTCTCCCTCGCTCCCCCTCTGCCTCGCAAACCCGCCCCCACTCTCCCTCTCGTCTGCGCAAACCCCCCCACTCTCCCTCTGCGTCTGCGCACAAACCCGCCCCACTCTCCCTCTCTCTCAAACCCTCTCCCTCTCTCTCCCTCTGCTCGTCAAACCCGCCCCCACTCTCCCTCTGCGTCTGCGCGCAAACCCGCCCCACTCTCCCTCTCGTCTGCGCGCAAACCCGCCCCACTCTCCCCTCTGTCTGCCGCAAACCCGCCCCCACTCTCCCTCTGCGTCTGCGCAAACCCGCCCCCACTCTCCCTCTGCGTCTGCCGCAAACCCGCCCCCACTCTCCCTCTGCGTCTGCGCAAACCCGCCCCACTCTCCCTCTGTCTGTCTGCGCAAAACCCGCTCCCTCCGTCCCGCCCCCTCTCCTCTCTGTCTGCGCATGGCCGCCCCACTCTCCCCCCCACCGCATCTCCCTCTCCCTCTGCGCGCAAACCCGCCCCACTCTCCCTCTGCGTCTCTGCGCGCAAACCCGCCCCACTCTCCCTCTCGTCTGCGCGCAAACCCGCCCCACTCTCCCTCTGCGTCTGCACGCAAACCCGCCCCCACTCTCCCTCTGCAAACCCGCCCCCCTCTCCCTCTGCGCTCTGCTCCCCCCTCTCCCTGTTAGTCTCTCCCTCCGCCCACTCTCCCTCTGGGCAAACCCCCCCCTCTCTCCTCTGCGCGCAAACCCGCCCCCACTCTCCCTCTGTCTGCGCGCAAACCCCGCCTCCCTCACTCTCCCTCTGCCCCACTCTCCCTCGCGTCTGCACGCAAACCCGCCCCACTCTCCCTCTGCGTCTGCGCAAACCCGCCCCCACTCTCCCTCTGCGTCTGCACGCAAACCCCCCCCTCTCTCCTCTCGTCTGCGCGCAAAAACCGCCCCACTCTCCCTCTGCGTCGCGCAAACCCGCCCCCCTCTCTCCTCTCTCCGTCAAACCCGCCCCACTCTCCCTCTCCTCTGCGCGCAAACCCGCCCCACTCTCCTCTCTCGTCAAACCCATTCCTCTCCCTCTAGTCTCAAACCCCACTCTCCCTCTCTGGAAACCAGCCCCACTCTCCCTCTGGCGCACAAACCCGCCTCCACTCTCCCTCTCTCTGTGGCTGCAAACCCGCCCCACTCTCCCCCTCAAAACCCTCACTCTCCTCTGCGCAAACCCGCCCCCACTCTCCCTCTGCGTCTGCACGCAAACCAGCCCCACTCTCCCTCTACTTGCGCAAACCACTTCCCTCTCCCTCCTCTGCCGCAAACCCGCCCCCACTCTCCTCTGTCGCGCAAACCCGCCCTCTCCCTCTCCCTCCCCTCTCCCTCTGCGTCTGCCAAACCCGCCCCCACTCTCCCTCCGTCCCCCTCTCCCTCTGCGCGCAAACCCGCTCCCCCACTCTCCCTGCCTCTCTGCAAACCCGCCCCCACTCTCCTCTCATGGCAAACCCGCCCCACTCTCCCTCTGCGTCTGCATGCAAGCCCGCCCCCACTCCCCCTCTCCCTCTGCACGCAAACCCCCCCACTCTCCCTCTGGCAAACCCGCCCCCACTCTCCTCTCCTCTCTGCGCAAAAGCCCCCACTCTCCCTCCACTCTCCCTCTCGTCTGCATGCATAACCCGCCCCCACTCTCTCCTCTCTGCAAACCGCCCCCACTCTCCCTCCGCATAAACCCGCCCCACTCCCTCTGTCTCCCTCGCGCAAACCCGCCCCCACTCTCCCTCTCTGCAAACCAGCCCCCACTCTCCCTCTGCACTCTCCCAAACAAGCCAGCCGCCCCACTCTCCCTCTGCGCCAAACCCGCCCCCACTCTCCTCTCTGCGCAAACCTGCCCCCAAACCCCGCCCCTCTCCCTCTCTCCCTCCCTCTCATGCGCAAACCCGCCCTCTCCCTCTCCGTCTGCGCAAACCCCACTCTCCCTCTGCGTCTGCAAACCCGCCCCCACTCTCCCTCCGTCTGCGCCCGCAAACCCGCCCCCACTCTCTCTCCTCTGCGTCTGCGCAAACCCTTCCCTCCTCTCCCTCCCTCTGCGCGCAAACCCGCCCCACTCTCCCTCTGCGTCTGCGCAAACCCGCGCCCCCACTCTCCCTCTGCGCAAACCTGCCCCCAAACCCGCCCCCACTCTCCTCTGCGTCTGCGCAAAGCCCGGCCCCCACTCTCCCTCCTCGCCCGCCCTCTCCCTCTCGTCTGCGCGCAAACCCGCCCCACTCTCCCTCTCGTCTGCGCGCAAACCCGCCCCACTCTCCCTCTGCGTCTGCGCGCAAACTCTCCGCCCCCACTCTCCCTCTCCCTCTGCGTCTGCATAAACCCCCCCACTCTCCCCTCCTCTGCCCCCACTCTCCCTCTGCCTCTGCGACCCCGCCCCCACTCTCCCTCTCGTCTGCCCCAAACCCGCCCCCACTCTCCCTCTCGTCGTCTGCAAACCCTACTCCCCCTCTCCCAAACCCGCCCCCACTCTGCGTCTCTGCGCAAACCCCCCCACTCTCCTCTCGTCTGCGCGCAAACCCGCCCCACTCTCCCTCTGCCGCAAACCCGCCCCCACTCTCCCTCTCGTCTGCAGCAAGCCCGCCCCCACTCTCCTCTGCTCTGCGCGCAAACCCGCCCCACTCTCCCTCTCCTCTGCGCGCAAACCCGCCCCACTCTCCCTCTGCGTCTGCGCGCAAACCCGCCCCACTCTCCCTCTGCGTCTGCGCAAACCCCCCCACTCTCCCTCTGCGTCGCAAACCCGCCCCACTCTCCCTCTGCGTCCCCTCTCCTCTGCCTCTGCGCAAACCCGCCCCACTCTCCCTCTGCGTCTAAAGCGCAAACCCGCCCCCACTCTCCCCACTCTCCCTCTCCCTCTGCGCGCAAACCGCCCCCACTCTCCTCTCGTCTGCGCAACCCCACTCCCCCCCCTCTCTCTCCCTCTCCGTCTGCGTCGCAAACCCGCCCCCACTCTCTCCTCTCTGCAAACCCGCCCCACTCTCCCTCTCCCTCTGCGTCGCAAACCCCGCCCCCCACTCTCCCTCTGCGTCTGCAAACCCGCCCCACTCTCCCTCTGCCAAACCGCCAAACTCTCCCTCCCTCCCCCTCTCTCCTCTGCGCGCAAACCCCCTCTCCCTCTCTCCCGCCCCCACTCTCCCTCTGCGCGCAAACCGCCCCCCCACTCTCCCTCTGCGTCTGCGCGCAAACCCGGCCCCACTCTCCCTCTGCGTCTGCTGTAAACCCCGCCCCACTCTCCTCTCTGCGCGCAAACCCGCCCCACTCTCCCTCTGCGCGCAAACCCGCCCCCACTCTCCCTCTGCGCAAACCCGCCCCACTCTCCCTCTCGTCTGCTCGCAAAAACCGCCCCCACTCTCCCTCTGCGTCGCAAACCCGCCCCACTCTCCTCTCGTCTGCGCGCAAACCCGCCCACTCTCCCTCTGCGCGCTTCCCTCTCCCTCTGCGTGCAAACCCGCTTCCTCTCCCTCTCTTGCGCAAACTGCCCCCCACTCTCCCTCTCCTCTGCGCGCAAACCCGCCCCCACTCTCCCTCTGCGTCTGCGCAAACCCGCCCCACTCTCCCTCTGCGTCTGCAAACCCGCCCCCACTCTCCCTCTGTCTGCAAAACCCGCCCCCACTCTCCTCTCAAACCCGCCCCACTCTCCCTCTGCGCGCAAACCCGCCCCCACTCTCCCTCCCGTCTCTCCCGCCCCCCACTCCTCTCTGCGCGCAAACCCGCCCCCACTCTCCCTCTGCGTCATAGGCCGCCCCCACTCTCCCTCTGCGTCTGCGCAAACCCGCCCCACTCTCCCGTCTGCACGCCAAACCTCTCCCTCTCCCTCTCCTCTGCGCAAACCCCGCCCCCACTCTCCCTCTGCGCAAACCCCGCCTCCCTCTCCCTCTGCGCGCAAACCCCCTCTCTCCCTCTGTCTGCGCGCAAACCCGCCCCCCACTCTCCCTCTGCGTCTGCCCCCGCAAACCCCGCCCCTCCTCTCCTCTGTGCAAACCCTCCCCCTCTCCCACTGCAAACCCTCCCTCTCCTCTGTCTGCGCAAACCCGCCCCACTCTCCCTCTGCGCGCAAACCCCCCCCACTCTCCTCTGCACGCAAAAACCTCTCCCTCTGCGTCTGCCCTGCTCTCCCTCTCGTCTGCGCGCAAACCCCCCACTCTCCCTCTGCGTCTGCGCAAACCCGCCCCCACTCTCCCTCCAAAACCCGTCTCTCCTCTGCAAACCCGCCCCACTCTCCCTCTGTCTGCACGCAAACCCCCACTCCCCACCCGGCCTCTCCCTCTGCGCGCAAACCCGCCCCCTCTCTCCCTCTGCGTCTCTCCTCTGCGCGCCCTCCCCCCACTCTCCCTCTGCCTCTGCGCGCAAACCCGCCCCACTCTCCCTCTCGTCGCAAACCCGCCCCCCCCAGGCCCTCTCCCTCTGCGTCTGCGCGCAAAACCCGCCCCCACTCTCCCTCTGCGTCTCCCTCTGGTGCGCAAACCCGCCCCACTCTCCTCTCTGCGCAAACCCGCGCCCCACTCTCCCTCGCCAAACCCCTCCCTCCCCACTCTCCTCTGTCTGCAAACCGGCTGCAAACTCCGCCCCACTCTCCCTCTGCGTCAAACCCATTACTCTCTCCTCTCTTGGCCAAACCCTCTCCCCACTCTCCCTCTGCGCGCAAACCGCCCCCTCTCTCTCTCCTCTGCGTGCAAACCCGCCCCTCTCCCTCTCCTCTGCGCGCAAAACCCGCCCCACTCTCCCTCTGCGTCTGCGCCCACTCTCCCGCCGCCACTCTCCCTCTCCCTCTGCGCGCAAACCCGCCCCCCCTCTCCTCTGCCCACTCCCCACTCTCCCTCTGCGTCTGCGCGCAAACCCGCCCCACTCTCCTCTGTCTGCAAACCCGCCCCCTCTCCCTCTGCGTCTCTCTCTCCTCTGCAAACCCCGCCCCACTCTCCCTCTGCCCTCTGCGCGCAAACCCGCCCCACTCTCCCTCTGTCTGCGCAAACCCGCCCCACTCTCCCTCCTCTGCGCGCAAACCCGCCCCACTCTCCCTCTGCGCGCAAACCCGCTCTCCCTCTCCTCTGCCCCTCTCCCTCTGCGCAAACCCGCCCCCACTCTCCTCTCCCTCCCTCTTGGCAAAACCATTCCCCACTCTCCCTCTGCGTCTGCACGCAAACCCGCCCACTCTCCTCTGCGTCTGCGCGCAAACCCGCCCCCACTCTCCCTCCCTCTGCGCAAACCCTTCCCTCTCCCTCTCCGTATCAAACCGCCCCTCTCTCCCTCTGCGCGCAAACCCGCCCCACTCCCTCTGCGTCTGCACGCAACTCTCCCCCCCACTCTCCCTCTGCTGCGCCAAACCCGCTCCCCCACTCTCCTCTCTCTCCTCTGCGTCGCAAACCCGCCCCACTCTCCTCTGCGCGCACTCTCCCTCTGCGTCCAACAAGCCTCCTCTCCCTCTGCGCGCAAACCCCGCCCCACTCTCCCTCTGCGTCTGCGCGCAAACCCGCCCCACTCTCCCTCTGGCGCAAACCCGCCCCACTCTCCCTCTGGCGCGCGCAACCCGCCCCCACTCTCCCTCTGCGCGCAAACCCGCCCCCACTCTCCCTCTGCAAACCCGCCCCACTCTCTGTGCAAACCCGCCCCCACTCTCCCTCTGCGTCTGCTCTGCCAAACCCGCCCCCCACTCTCCCCTCCCACTCTCCCTCTGCGCGCAAACCCGCCCCACTCTCCCTCTCTGCGCAAACCCGCCCCCACTCTCCCTCTGCGTCTGCAAACCCGCCCCACTCTCTCCCTCTCCCTCTGCGCGCAAACCCGCCCCCCTCTCCCTCTGCGCGCAAACCAGCCCCACTCTCCCTCTGCGCCCCCACTCTCTCTGCGCAAACCCCTCCCCCACTCTCCCTCTCCCTCTGCGCAAACCCGCCCCCACTCTCCCTCTCGTCTGCTCGCAAACCCGCCCCACTCTCCTCTGGCGCAAACCCGCCCCCACTCTCCCTCTGCGTCTGCGCGCAAACCCGCCCCCCACTCCCTCTCTGCAAACCCGCCCCCCACTCTCCCTCTGCGTCTGCGCAAACCCGCCCCACCTCCCTCTCCCCACTCTCCCTCCTCTCTCCCTCTGCGTCCCCCCTCTCCCTCTGCGTCCCGGCCCCACTCTCCCTCTGCGTCTGCGCAAACCCGCCCCCACTCTCCCTCTGCGTCTGCGCGCAAACCCGCCCCCACTCTCCCTCTGCGTCTGCGCGCAAACCCGCCCCCACTCTCTCTCCTCTGCGCGCAAACCCGCCCCCACTCTCCCTCTGCGCGCAAACCCGCCCCCACTCTCCCTCTGCACGCAAACCCGCCCCCACTCTCCCTCTGCGCGCAAACCCGAGAATGCCATAATCAGATTGCATCCAAAAGGGGAAGCACTTCAAATCTCTTCCACCATTTACAACAGCGGCATAAACTGCAGTACGAAGAGTGTGTTAAACTTCGTGCTGCTGCTGCTACCCCGGCCGTGAAGCCTTCGCAGCCTGAAAAGTCTTTTGCCCCGAAACAAAGCGCTGAACATTTAGCTCACTTCTTACACAATATATATCTCGGTATTTTCTATCACCATTCAGCCTAAAAATACAGAGATATGATTTTTGGTCCATATCGCCCAGCCTTACATCACATTACAGTTTTTTTTTAACATGATTTAAAGAGATTTCAGTTTTTTAGTTGCTTTGTTGGAAAAGATCCAGGCATGATGTAGAGAAAAGGGGTACCCCCCTGGACATGATTTTTTGGTGGGGATACTTTGCATCAGGCCACTCCCTCACTGTTGAGCCACGTCCAGAGAAGTCAGAACACCCAATGTGACATGAGAGTCCCACTGTTTTCTCCTGTTCTCCGTGGCCTTGCTGGGAGGAAGGAGTCATGTCCTGTTTGTCTCCCTGTCTGCTGCTTTCTTTTCCAGAAGGCGGCAGTGACCGGGGGCCTGCTGGCAGCGGCGGTGGCTGTGACGGCTCCGCAGCAGCCCCCCACGGTGATCGCAGGGGGACAGAGCGCTCCCCAGGCCCAGCCCCAGCCCGCCTCCCAGCCCCTGCCCCCGCAAAGCGCCACGCCAGCCATCTCTGCACCCCCTGCCCCCGGAGCCTCCGTCATCTCCCAGGTCCCCGCTCTGCTCTGCTCTGCGCTCTGGGCTGTGTTACTGTCACAGCTGCCAGCAGGCTGGGTTTGTCACCACAGCCCTGGTCTCTGACAGCTGGGCTCTGGCTGTCGGTCTGGTGTACGTTAGAGGAAGGCTTCCCAAATCCCCAAGGCCTTCATAATAATTTTTCATTTGACACAGGCCTACCAAAATTATATCACACCATTAAACAACAATATGTATGCTGAGTGTTCCAGTCAGAGGTTAGCTACATTACAGACACAGCAATATGACAATGAACTCATTTTTCCTTGTTTCCATGGCATGTCAGACCAAGGGGGCCTTAGAGGTGTGACTTTACTTCAAATATTTAGTTGTATGTTTAGCTGTGATTAAGCTGTAATTATTGCTTGTAATGTCCAACTAATTTTCACACTGTATTTTCAGAAAAAGAGGTGAACGCTAATCAAAAGGAGTTTGTTACAGGGACTTTTGTTCAGTAGTGAAACTTAGCTATTTTCATCTGAGTTGATGAAAGTGCATGAGATTACTGAGCACTTGCTGAAACTCAAGTTCCATATACTAGCCAAACTTGAACATTTTATGTACATTTTCATTTTGATTTGAAACAGGATTCTAAACTGTGATGCAGATTAAGATTTTTTTTAAGTGCAAAGAGAAGGAAACAGATGCACGTGAGACTAGAGAGACAACTGTGCTTTTATGTGTAAACACACATTTCTCTCAAAGAAATCCCACTGGTCTTAAGGTCATATTCACAGTGCTTGTCATTGGGTTAGCAGATGGTGTCTATATCTGTTAAATACACAGCCAGACACCATATGCTTGTGAACTTACTTTTGACAGAATCCCTCTCTAATTGTGAATAAATAGCTATAGAGCCCCCAGCAATTCCAGCACCCAGTCAGGAAACTCAAAACAGTGTCCAAACACAGTGAACTGTCCACTTCCCCATCTCCCTGGCTCTTATCTTTGGTTGTACAGTAATTTTTGATTACAATGCTTCCAGTGAGTTATCATTAAGGAGGAATGCAACAGACTGTGTTGGGAATCTGAGTTGATTGTACTCATTCCCTTCCTAGGAGGCGCAAGAAAATGTGAAAAAATGCAAGAACTTCTTGGCCACACTGATAAAGCTTGCATCCCACAACTCGCCCTCCCCAGAAACCTCCCGAAATGTGAAGACGCTCGTCCAGGACCTGCTGGTGAGTCTCTATTATCTCAGTCTGAGCTTATGGGGAGACGAAGGTGTCCTTAGCCAGTCTTTGTATACTGCATTGCAGGTTTTCTGATGTTCTCTGACTGTTGCTCACATGAAGCACAAAATGTACAGGAACCTTCCATCAGTACTCAATGAGAGCCACCATCACTCATTGCATCTCTGACATGTGCAATCAATCAATTTTATAACATTCCATTTGAAACCTGTCTTGAGTGCGCTACGGATCAACAGTAAAGACATTTCAACTGTTCCTTGATTTAGGTTCAGCTGTTTGTTGCCTTTGTAATAGAAGGTATTACTCACTGATGCTAAGTTGTGTCCCAGTCACTCATGCCAAGCTAAACCCCAGAACAGTGGGCCTTTGAATTGAAAGGCTGAAAGCATTCAATAGAAACGTGTCCGGATGTAAGGGAGGCGTTTATAAGATTTAATAATGGAGTGCCAACTTCAGGTAGCAGCTGTTTTAAGAATCTTGTTGGAATGGGGTCTAGTAGGCAGGTAGCATTTTTAGATGAATTAATTAGGGAGGCGAAGTCGCTAAATTCAATGGGTGTGAAAGAGATTAGACATGTGGCTGGCCTATTGGACATCTCTACGTTATCTGAGGTTGGACAGGCCAGGCTGGAGGCAGAATTAGAGGAGAGTTTTTGAATTGTGTCGCATATCTTTATGATTTTGCTATCAAAAAAGTTCATGAAGTCATCGCTGCTATGAATTGCTGAAATGCAGGGGTTGGCTGATGCAGGGCTCTTAACTAGTCTGGAGATGAAGCTGAACAAGTACCTGGGATTGTCCTTGTTTTTCTCTATTAGGGTAGAAAAATACGCAGATCTGGAAGCTGTGAGCGCATGCGTGTAGCTTACAAGACTTTCTTTCCAGGCCAGGAGAAAGACCTGTAGTTTTGTGGAGGGCCATTTCCTTTCAAGTTTCCGTGCAGTTTGTTTGATAGCACGGGTCTGGTCATTATACCAGGGTGCTAGTTTTTTGTCTGGGACTTTCCTCTTTTTAAGGGGTGCAACGGCATCTAGGGTATTACGTAGTGTGGACTCAATATTTTCGGTGAGTTGATTTATTTTAGCCGAACTAGGGTTTGAGCATAAGTTTAAGTATTCTTCATTGTGCAGACTGTATGAAGCAGGGAGCTCATCAATAAAGGCTTTGGCAGTAGCAGAAGAAGTGGTGCGTCTGAGGGAAAATATGGCTAAAGGAAGGTTGAAAGCCACCAGATAATGGTCCGACAGTACGGGATTGTGTGGCATAGTTACTACATTGTTCATTTCAGTGCCATAAGTGAGGGCCAGATCCAACATATGGTTGCAGCAATGTGTGGGTTTATCCACAAACTGAGAGAATCCAATGGAGTCAATAATGGACAAGAATGCTGTTCTGAAGGGATCATGTTCATAGTCCATATGAATGTTGAAATCACCTACTACCACAACTTTTTTTTTGTCTTTGTCTCATTTTTCCATTTTCTCTCAATTTGGAATGGCCAATTCCCCGAATTTTTTGGAATGCCCAATTTGTCATCAATGTTTGGTCCCATTGCACAACCGCTACTGTCAATCTGGGAGAGCATGGACAAGCACGTGCCCTTCTCCGAGACAAGCCTTCCTCCTGGCTAAGCCAGCACACAGATGAGGAAGACATTTCATATGTAGCTTTGGCACGTGGACCACAGGCGCCCGATCGACCAGCAGGAGTCGCTGTTGCTAATGGGACCGAAGCCCCTGCCGACGTACCCACCCCTGTCCCTGGCGGAACGAAGCCAATGTGTTCCGCCTGTGAGCTCCTGGTCACTGTTGGCTAGTGTTCGAACCAGGTTCGAACCCAGGCCGTAGCGTTCAGTCTACACTCGGAATGAGTGCTTTTACCGACTGAGCCACTCGGGAGCCCCTACCACAACCTTTTCTAACGCCGCATACCGGGGATAGCGCAATAACAGCTATCCCCGGCATGTGACGTTAGGTTTTTCCTGTATTGTTTTCCCTTTAGTCATTCCTGCGGGGGCACATCTCCGAAGTTCAGTGAAATGGCAGAAAAATATCACTTGTATCTATATGTTATTTAACTTACTTATTAGCTTTGAAAAACACATAGCATATGTTTTCACTCTTTATATTCCATGTTTTTCTATCTACCACATGGAAGCAGCATAGTGCTGTTGCTGTGATATCAACATTGAATAGATACGAGTGGCGTTTTTTCCCCCGGAAGCATTTCACATGGCCTCGGAAAACTGGAGGTGTGCTCCCGCATCAGGTATGGCTAAAGGGAAAATAATACGGGAAAAAACCTAACGCCACATACCAGGGATAGCTGTTATTGCGCTAAAAATAGCTATTCGATACATCGCAACGGCTCTATTGCCCAGCCCTAGGTTCTTAGACATCTGTGGGGAAACTTGTGTGGAATTTTAAACCACGAAAAAGCATGCTGCATTAGAGTTCCCTAACTGGTGTAATGCACATCAACTGTGTGGAGGTGGCAGCAAGCAGTTCCATTTGAAACAGCAGCATTATGCTGCGTTAGTCAAAATACCAATGTTTTGCTATTGATAGCTTTTCCAAAGAGACGACCAGGAGACTCAGTGGTCCGACCAGAAAGTAAAGTTTATTCCGTACAGTGGACCACAGTAAGTTGGAAATGACTCTGAAGTGAGGATTTCTCACCCCAGTATATATTAAGACAGATAAACAGTGTATGTGCCTTTGTTGCACTGACAAAGCACCAATGTTTGACCATCAGCAGGAGGCATGGATTAATTCACATATTCTCATGCAGACGTGGTGTGCCACCTTGACGAGGTCAAATAGAGAATGCAAACGGGTGTGTCACCTTGATGAGATGAAGTGGTGGAAAACATGTGGTGCCCATTTTCTTCTTTTCATTCATTATTGTTAGGGATGCTCCGATCAGGGTTTTTGGGGCCGGTCACCGATCGCTGTTCACCGGAATCAGAATCGGCCGATACCGATCGCCGATCGCCGATCGCCGATCACCGGGTGGGTGGGGGGGTGGGGATCTTCCATTTAAAGTGTTATGTTTATTGTGTGGCATTATTTATTTATTTACTATTTATAGCAATAAAAGTAACTATTCTTAATAGCATTGCAGAAATATTATAATTAAGAGTTGAGAAAGTATCATAAATTGACAACTGTTTATTTATTGGAGGGCAACATATGCATCATATTCCGTTCTCTTATTAGGTCATGTAGATTATGAAGAAACTGAAACCAATATAATAAACTGCTCTTTCGCTGAGCATAGGCTAGCAAATATTTTAGCCTTCCTATGGAATAAAAGCTAAATGTGCTCAACACTATGCACTATGTTTCAAAGCATAAGAAAGCATAAGAAACCATTAAAGCCATTATATAGGCAATAAATCAATTCCAGTAGACGGAACAAAATACACGGCCTTTCTAAATGTAGGCCTACTACAAATTTAGACAATATAAAACGGCAACAAAGAAAGGCTATAACCAAATACTGTATAAAGCATTCCTCAACATTTACATGTTTTTATAACCTGCCATGGCTACCATTCTTTAGCTTAGCTGACTTCTTAAGCATCGACGGTAAGTTTTTCTTTATAAATATAAGCTTATCCGCATTTTTGGAAGTCAACCTGTTCCTCTTCTCATCTACAACATTCGCCGCTGTGCTGATAAGTCGCTTGCTATCTACACTTGTGCATGGCGCGCAGAGGTAGGCTCGTGCTGCTTCTGCAAGTGCGGGTTCCTGCCATTTAAATGTCTCCCTAACTGACAACTGAGTGATGGACGACTGAGTTGCTAAAGTGTTAACTCACTTTACTGACTTTGCGCTGGCTTGCCTTTCATACTCGCCATATTCTTTGACGTGACGAATTCTCAATTGTCTAATGAGGTTCATGGTATTAAAATGTCATTGTTGTGTTCCACCATGAGGGATTTCTGCTTCACACACATTGCATATAGCGATTTTATTGTCTTTTTCGGACACCTTGTAGAACTGCCAGACCGGTGTAGCCATCTTAGCAAGCTTCTTTTGCCGCGCAGAGAACTGTCTCACGTACTTTGCAGCATTTGATCGGCTTGTCTGATCGGCCTTTATAGAGAGCTCCGATCAAACTACTTAGAATGAATATTGGCCGATAATGATCGGTGGCTTATCGATCAGAGCATCCTTAATTATTGTCCCCTTTCTCTTATGACAGGATGCCAAGATTGAACCTGAAGAATTCACCAGCTGCCTGCAGTCAGAGCTGAAGTCCTCTCCCCAGCCTTACTTGGTTCCTTTTCTCAAGGTTAGTGTACTGAGTGTCCTGTCTCAGGAGTGGTTACCTCATGTCATACTGGGATGCCAAGAGGAGGGCATGTGCAACTCCCCCAGCATGTGCCCAAGCCAGACATGCATGGCGACAGCAAATGGCAGCCCATGTCCATAACTAGCACTGTTCTCCAGCCATCTGTGACTGAGGTCACATCACATCACCAAGTCACAGCACTATCAACAAATGTTGTCCTGTTGTCATGGAAAGTAAAGCTGTCTAGATTGTAAATATGTATGATACAGTGTCACAGATCTTTTAGCAATGATAACAACTGCAGTAATAATCACATTCTATTGTACTGGGAGTGGCTCTGGATAACAGTGTCTGCTAAATGCATGGGATGTAATGTGACACTCTTTGCCTCTGCTTCAGTGAAGATTCTCAGACTTTGGCTATCTTGTGAAATAATCTCATCTGCTAGCACTACTGACTGAGCTTTTGTTTTAAAGTTGCATGTGGTTGTATGGTTGAACTATGTGCAATTTGAGAAATTTACTGAGTGCTGTAATTGTGAAAACATTTCATGTGTTTAAAAATGGTCATTTGATTTAATAAGCAATGTAATACATAAGTGAACAGATGCCTGGATTTGTTTTCTCTGTACTTGATGAATGGCTTTGTGAAGAAATTTCAGAGAAGTTTCAGGATATTTAAATACCCAGCATGCTCTGCAGATATTGTCTTAAATCAATCGTCTGCTCTGTGTGGCTCTCTTTTTCCCTGTAAACAGAAAAGCCTGCCTGCCCTCAGGCTGTTGTTGCTCAATAGCCAGCAGTTGCTGACGCAGCCCCTGCCGCAGGTAAAGCTGGCCCCAGCGGCACCGCAGGCCACCACTGGTGCCATGCCTGCCATTGTCACAGGGCCCACTGTCCGGGTACGCCATCCCAACAGTGTCAGCACCACGATGTGCAGCGTTCTGCCAGGGGCAGTTCAGGGACATGCTCCTGCCTTGGTAGGTCTACCTCTTGGAATCTCTAAACTCATTTCTTCTAGTTTTTTTGGCCATTTCTTATCAGGTTAATATGGGATGACACAGGCTGCCACAGAAATGTATTTATTGGAGCAATTATTTCATATCACAATAGTCAATGAGAAGGGTTGAGTGTGGACCTTGTGTGATGCATGTCTGGCTCAGCACAGACCCAGTGAAGAGGAGTCCTGAAGCCATCATTTGCTTACTGTCTCATACTTACCATCTGGGTATCGGTCTTGACCTCTGCATAACTGCTCTTTCTCCTCCTTCACCTTACCTTTCCAGGGTGTGAAGAGAGGGAGTGTTCAGGGCGGCCAAGTTCATGTGCCCATGGTGATTACGCAGGCTGTACGGACACCAGGTACTGGCCCCTAGTGTTCTCACCCAACTGACTGGCCCACCTGTTTGGACAGAGGCACACTCACTATCTACACCATCAGTGTCATATCAGAATTTAGTCTGGAACCTGAATCTCAAATTGAATCCCAATTGCATTCAAGCTGAGAGAACTCAAGCGGAGACAAAAATCCAGTGGTGTCCTCAAAAAGTTGCATAGTAATAAGCACACAGTAGTATGTTGCAAGTGACATCCCGGGACTTAAAAAAATATCCCCAAACTTGCACCCTGACGCAAATATTATGGTTCTTACACAGGTGCATACAAATTCTATCCGCTTTAAGTTCAGATTGCCTGCAGTCGGGAATCTGTATATTGTTTCATATCCTTAAACAACTTTAAATGCAGGGAATTCCAAAAATATTTTGTGCCTTTTGGCTAGGAACAAGCCTTTTTCAAATAAAGTTTAATTTCATTTTGACTGTCATTACGCCTTTTCAGAAATGCGTCTGTGACCTCGAGGACGTAATTTGGACTATAAGGAGAGTCAGTGAAACAGTGATGTTGATAGCACAGTGTGTTTTTCCTGTATCAACCTGTAGAGAACCTAGCTTTTTTCCCTTCGTTTTCCCCAGTGATAAAACAAACGGTTTAAGGTATTCCTGCTTCAGGAGGATGTTTGGTGAGAGTGCTCCTGGACAGCTCATGATAATACTGCTTGTTTTTCCAGGCCCACTTGGGAAGGGACCAACAATACAAGCAAGCAAAAGTCCTAATGGCTTTGCTGTTCAGGTCTTTGCAAATCATAAAAACAAGCACAACGACCCTGGAGGCAGTTCTTTCAGGTAAACTATGTCTATGTAGACAGGGGGGATGGAGAGAATCCTGACCAAACGTACTGAGAGCAAACACTGGGGGGCATCATTTCACCAAGATAACAAAGGGCTACACTCATAGCATGTAAGATGTAGAATAACTGTTAAAGCTTGCATGAAAATCTTTCTCTGTAACGACTAACAGTTGTTCTCCCAGAGCCCTCAAAGTTGAGATGAGCTACTTAAAAGGCACACCAGAAGAAACATCATATAGAGGTGCTTTTATGATGTTTTCTTTGTTTCCTTTTAAGAACATTTTGCAGACACACAAGCCTTATCTTTGTGTGGTTGCTGTATGTTTTGTCTTCATAACTCAAGGGGAGAATGGTGGTCTATCCAAATGTTTTGCTGGGATGTACTTATTTAGTTCAAAATGTTGTAGTGATATTATTTTACAAATCAGAAAGGCTACCTTAAAGTCCTTATATACTGTTATGCTGTGGATTTTAGATTCAAAAAGGCTGAGCATCTCAAAAAAATGTAATAGACCCCTCCCTGCAGTCAGAAGAACTGTACCTTGATCATGTGGCCCTCCAGAAAGAATAGCATGTGGTCAGCCCTCACTGAGGCTCATGCAGATGATGAGTAGGCTGCATTCACAGTAAAGCTGCAAACAAACAACCACTGAGACAGGTGAACCTGCTTTTATACTTCATGTGGTTTGAAGAGAGCAGCTTCTATGCTGTCCCACCCAGGTATGCGAGCTGTCTGTCTGCAGGGCTGGAGAAGTGGCCTCTCTGTGGCTGGGCTGGGATTAGGAAGAGGGTCACACAGGCTATCCACTAAGTTCATGGTAACTGTCCTCTGTCCTGTGGGGAGAGGTAACCGCTGCTGGCACTGATTGATAAACCAATAACTCTTCAGTGACTTTGGTAATTAAGCTGTTAGAACTGTGTTTCTGACCTTTACTGCCAGCCTGCATCGCCAGCTGTTATTTTGGAATGAGCATTACAGCATCAGCTTCCTTGCACATTTAAACATCACAGAAAGGATGTTTTGTTCATTCCTTGTGGAATGGGATCAAATTGTCAGAGTCCACATGTATTTCAGCAGCCCGGGTGGAGCTCTCTTTTGCATGTACATGAAAAAAATATCGCAGTCTCCATCTCTGCATGTCCACCACTAGCCTCCCCCAAGGTTTGGTTTGGAGCCCTGAGGCAGCTGGGGGGCACCTGTTGTAATCCTGGTGATGTGGATGAGGCCTCCACAACTCTCACAATATGTGTGCTGAAAGTTTTGCCCTTGGCCAGGAGCATAAACTGCTAAAGCAGAACATTTCTCTCTCCTTAAAAATAATGATTGTGGTGGGTTTTTTTTTTTTTTACTTTTATGCTGTAAAATTCCAGTCAAGAAATAATGTGAAACTGTTTGATTTACATGACTGGTGTGTAAGCAACTTCTCCCCCTTTATGACTGCATAAACCAAGAAATGGTTTATCATGATTTATAAGCAAAGAACTTTCCGTCAAGATGAAATCCTGTTCGTGTTATGTCTGTTCAGGGATGATGATGATATTAATGACGTGGCATCCATGGCTGGGGTGAATCTGAATGAGGAGAGTGCTCGCATCCTGGCCACCAACTCTGACCTTGTGGGCGCGCAGATCCGCTCCTGCAGGGATGAGGCCTTCCTGCCAACAGGCGTACTCCACAAACGCATCCTGGAAACAGGTACTCTTACTACACTTGTGATACCACAGAAGGCAGGCCACTGGGAAGGCCTGGCGAGCATGTGATAATATGCAGTCAAAAGCAACAAATAGGGTCCCTACAGTGAACACACTAGATATTTATTGACAGCAAAAAAGAAAAAACAATAGTAAAAAAGGCTCCTTTGGAGCCTGTCTAACAGAGGTGTCCCTTCATAGCCTTCTGGGCAGCTAAGCCGCTTACCAGGGATGTACACAAGGAAACCAGCAAAAGGGTAAAGGGACAGGCATGGGTCTAAGCATGTATTGCATGAATATATTGAATTCTTCAGTGACTGTCTGAATTCACCAAACCCAGGGCTGTAACATAAATTGATTATAGAACTGTCTTTTGAAAGTTTGTTGTCAGTTTGTCCTGTGTACTGAAGTATGAGTCTTCTGAAGACAGTCTCTCTTGGAACTCTGAACAACATTATCCACAGGCCTTGTCATTTCTGGGGGGAAATGAGAAATGTCCCATTTTCTTTCTGTTTGTGCACATTTAAGATGTTATTTATCGAGTGCATATGACTAGTAATTTTCAGGAATATAAGTGCTCTGTGTGCCTCTGAAAGCTTTGCTGAGAAGTATAAGCACATATTTATTGTACTTCCTGAATTCTAAAACATGGTACAATTTCTAACTATTTTTGTTAGTTTAAGTTTAATACAGGAAATATGACCACAGTGGCCTGAAGCGGTTTTTGAATCTTTTCTAATCTCTTTAATTGATTTAGTATAGCCTACATAGCATACCAGTGAGGGCTTAAGGTTATGTGCTAATTTATGGTTCCCTGCTGCGGTTGTCGTCCTGTCACCTTGAGGAGAACATGTTAGAAATGTAATTCTTTCTCTGGAGGCTCTCTGTGGTTTGTGCCAGCCTTGAATGCTGGAAGAGCAGAGTGCCCCCTGCTGGTGAGTGGAGCTTCCCCACTTTGGTTGTGTCAGTGATTGGCCACAGTGCACTCCCTATTGACAGGAAACCAGGGGAGGTTCCCAGGCCTGCCAGCTCTTTTCAGTCAAGGCCAAACTGGCTGCACACAGCTCTGACTCATCCCGTTCTCCAGCTCCCTTCTTCTTTTTGTGACCCTCTTCATTCAGTTCTGTCAGTCTCAGGGGTAGAGGGCCGTGTCAGGTCAGGTCAGGGGTTGACCCTGTGAGTGTCAGGGAGCCCACCCCCGCTCAGTTCCCTAGTGTGAGCTGCTGGTTTGATCAGTGTCTTCTTTTGGAGTAGGGCACAGTGGGACTGCCCGTGAGGCGGTGTTGCACCGCGGATCCCTCCGGACTGCAGCAGGCGCTGAGCAGGGACGTCCTGGGACACAGGCAGTTCACATCAGTCACAGAGCGAGGGGAAGAAGGGTTGATTCCTCTCCCCTCCTTCAGGCCTGTCTTCAAACTGCAAACATTTCCTCCCTGCTAATTCTGTGGCGCTAAACCTTACCCACAGTTGAGGTTCTGTAGCACATTCTTCCATAGTTAATGATATAGTACTGATTTCTCTGAAGACCAGCTCTGCAGTGATTTGTTGTACACACATTTGGTGCTGCGTCCCTTTTAAGTTAAAGGTACATTCTCATGTGATCAGATGAGGCCCCTTTAATATGTAGACTGTTGCTTTTGTTAGTTCTTTTTTTTAAGATAGACCTTGACTTGCAGAAGTCTTCCACAGGAGTTAAGCAGCTTTTTCTCACCAAAAGCTTGTATTTCAAAGGTGGCTGTCAGAGTTTGTATTGCTTTGCCTTTTAACATAATGCAGCATCCAGATTAATATAATTGTGTCTTAAAATTCTAGTAATTATGTGGTATATACGTCTCTTTGTGCTGCTTTTTAAAGTTGTTAATCAGAAGAATAGGCTGATTTAAATACTTTCTGAAATTTACTGAAATGTCAGCAGAGAGAAAGTTATGTTAATAGAAATTTAAATAAATTTAAATAAACACAACCTAAGGCACCTCAGTTTTGTGTTCTGTATTGTAACTTCAGAAACTGGTCTAAGGGAAGTTAAGTATCCTTTATAGTAAGGTGGCCAGTGTGGTTTATAAGAAAGCGAGCAATGGGGCTCCTAATTCTTTTGTATATTGGTTTATTTTTTCCCTATTTCTTCTGCAAATTACACTCTTATCACTCTTGACACACATTAAAACTGCAGAGTGGTTTGACCTGGCTACCATGACTGTGTAGCTTAAACCCTGGTGTTCAGGGACGGATTACTGAGCCCAAACTGCAGTGCACTTCTGTTTCTCTCCCTTTCAGCAAAGAAGTTTGGAGTCACAGAGGTCCCTATCGAGGCTGTCAACTACATCTCACATGCAACACAGTCAAGGCTGCAAACAGTGCTTGAGAAAGTGTCCATGATTGCAAAGCACAGAATGGACACATGTAAAGTGAGTTTATTGATGACTTTAACATGATTGTTTCTGTACTCCTGCACCAGGTTTTAGTGGCTCATCACTGCCATGTCTAACAGTTTAGCGAGGGAAGGAGCAGCAGAGCATTGTAACTTTTGTTGTTTGGTATTTTTTGCAGTTTGTAAATGAGGCTCTTTATGAATGTGAAAGAGGTTTTGTGTATCTGTCTCCTGTGAAGAAGCCACTCTTGTTTATGTGAGATGCAGCCTCAGCTGGCTGCCTCGGATGTCTTGCTGCACCATTTGACTTGGTTCCGTGCTTTACTGGTGAAGCAGGAGCAGAGTGAGGGAGTTAGGGGGGAGAGCTGCCTGGAAGACATGCTCTGAAATTAACAATTATCCCATTAACTTTGGGTGACCTGCAACTTGTCTGCCTGGTGCATAATGGGAGATAAGCTCTTAGAGTATGTGTTCTCTCCACAGGATGGCGAATGGTATGAGCAGTCCACAGACGTGCGGTCTCAGCTGAAGTTCTTTGAGCAGCTGGAGAGGATGGAGAAACAGAGGAAGGACGAGCAGGAAAGAGAGATCCTGCGGAAAGCTGCTAAAGTAGGTGTTAGTGTTGACTGCATGGCCAGATTCACCAGCTCCAGATTATTTCCAAATTGGCACTGAAGGTGTACATTTCACACAGAATTACCTGTAAGCTAGCTATCTTATTCGATATATTCAATATATTCATAGGCATTCTGGACACAACTAAAAATTAATAAATGTGTTTGTTGGATTAAAAACATTCTACTGTGAGTTCCCTAAACTTTACTTTACAGTCATTTAGCAGAATTGCTTATCCAGAGGGATTTATTATAAGTTCATTTATACAGCTGGATAGTTACTGAGGCAATTCTGGGTTAAGTACCTCACCCAAGGGTACAACAGCAGTGCCCCAGCGGGGAATCGAACCAGCAACCTTTCGGTTAGGAGCCCCTGCTCCTTAGCGCTATGCCACATTGCTGCACACTAAACTCTTCTGAGGATCACAGTGACCCACAACAAATGGAACTCCAGGGAAACTTACTCTTGTACTTCCAGAGAGGCACCAATTTGGTTTACAAAGGGCTTTCAAAAACACAGTTAAGTAAATATTTTAATGTTGGAAGTTGTTTGAAATTAAAACAGACCGCAAATTAACTCTAATCATGGGTGGTCAGAGCTATATTCAGAATTTTTAAATGACCCTCTTTCCTATTTTTCATTACCAGGTTGTGCTGAATATTATTGTTGGAGGGTATATACAGGCAGTTCTCTGCTTATGCGAGAGAAGCTAAGGCTGGCATGCATTGTGTGTGTATTGTGAGGACCATTGGCTGGATGGGACAGATGGCTGTCTCTCTGATTTATGCCTGGTTTCAGATTGCATTGGCGGGGCTTGACTGTGGTTTTCTACCCTACTCTGTGAGTGCCCATAGTCCTGCTATTTCTGGTTATGTCAATGAAGTGGGGCTTTAGCACAATTCAGTAGGCTCCCGTGAGCTCTGTTTCCTACCTTTTATTAAACAATGAGGGTGTGCTTGAGTGACTGAATTTATTCTTTTATTATGCAAAATTACATCCTTTTAAATAAATTGTTCTCATTCACATAGCACAAAATGTTATGGTTAGTTCACAAACGTGGTTGTATGGTGAAGTGTAGAAAGAAGAATCTGTCTTGATTGTTAGTTTCACAGTACTGGTTTCTAGAATCATGATCAAAATTAAAGCAAGTTTGCCAATGTGTTTGCCTTTTTGTGCACCTGTGGTAGTCTATTCAATACATTAACCTTTATCTTTAATTACTGCAAAGTGCTGCAAAGTACAATGAAAAGGCAGATTCTTTAACTTGGTGACTTGACAGGTCAGTCAGGTGAAGCCTAAGTTATACCACATCACTGACAAGTACACAAGGTAAAAGCAACCATCTAGCATTGCTTTACAATGTACTGAGATCTTAATGTGCCCTGCAGGAACAAAGGAAGCGTCAGAGGAAAGCAGAGGTAATTAGTTAATTTTGAACAGATGATGGGTGGTGTGCTGCTGTGTTGTCAGAGTTCCTGTTCTGATTACATGAATGTATAGTGGAGATGTCACCCAGGAGATAATTACTCTCCTAGATTAATATGTGACTCATTCAAACACTGAATTCTGAATTGGATTGACCCATTTTCCATCCCTCGTGTATCATAGTAATGCTTTAACCAGTGGGTTATTGCTTGCAAGATGTGTTACTTGCCATGTAAAGCCACTGTTTGCAAAACAAGAAATACACCTTTATTGATAGTTTTTCTCTACAATTTCTCAGCAATAAGCTGATTGAACTTTTGCGTTGAGCTTATGTCTCCATATCGTTAAATAAAATGGCTATAGGAAATAATTTTTCCTGAATTTAGAAGATCATTAACAAACGTTACCACTTTTTGAAGAAAAATTTTCCAAAATAAAGGTTTCCCATTAATCAGGACATTTGAATTAAACCGAATGAGGTACTGTAAAAATTCTTCAGGCGCTTCTCTAGGACATTATTGGTATTGTAACCAGAGTATGCGCACTTCTTTCAAAAATGGCTATATGTTAGAAAGTATCTCATCTTCTGTCAGAAATGACTGTGGATCTTTTATTTTTAAAATTGGATATAGTGTAGTATATATTGGATAAGCACTCTTAAGTAATCTACTTGAGAACCAATTTGGATTTAAATATAATTTCTTCATAAGTGCTGCTTTCAATGACAGATTAAAAACTTTAACCTTCAAACCTCCTACTCATATTTATTGTTTAGATACCTCTTTTTCACTTTATCTGGCTTGCCATTCCATATGAACTTACATTTTTTGTTCGTTTGATTTAAATAATAGTTCTAGAGAAAGACATAAATATTTGAGTAAACAGATGTAATCAAATAATTAATCACGTTTATTTTACAGTATATGGTCAGATGTTGCCCTTGCTATGGTTGAAGAATTTTATCAATCTTATTGAGCTTCTTATGAATGAATTGAAAACAATTGATTTTTTTTTTATGTAGTACATTAACAGGTCTGTCAGTCCATTTAATTGGGAGGCTGCAGGGTAGAGTAAAATCTGTCCCTTTCAGAGATCCAATCCTTAAAATAGTTTACTTTTCATAATTAGATTTTAAAACTGTCAAGTTAGAATCTACATCCCCTGCAAAGATGAGAGGGTTGGGCTGAGGGAAATTAGCGTCATCTGTGTACATGGACATTATTTAAGCTACAAATGTCTAGTCCGTTAATCATAATATTAGATTTTACTTTAAGTGCCAATATTCCAATTGCTATGATAAACAGATAAGGTAACAGTGGACAACCTTGTCTTTGCAGTGGAATATCTCCTGAAAGATAACCATTGTTTACAATTCTCCAGACAGTACATACGCATCTGATTTTAAATTGTGAAGTGGTCCGCCAGTACAGACATTGCTGCAGAGGTACTGTAGCAGTATAGAGGCAGTGTGCTGTAACAAGACATTGCACTGAAACAGAGAGCACAACACTTTAACAGGTGGTGCTCCATTGTTACATTACATTACATTACATGTACAGGGCTGCTTGAAAGGTTGTGAACCTGGGATGGTCATTATTTTTGTATAAAATATTAAACTTATAAAACCTTTATCTAAACCCCAATTTATAATGAAAACATTCCAAATAAAGAACACTAACTATTGGTGGTGTAAGAAAATATCGATACACTTGAGTATCGCGATATTATGTTTTGTGATACTGTATCGATTCTCAAAAACACTGATTTTTAATTAATAGTTTACATGCAAAGATTCGTGGCAGACAGTGGTTCATTTTGCATGGGTTAAAGATCTCCGGCCCCACGGAGAGATTTTATATCAGGCAATAAATTATTACTAGCATATATGGGCTCTGATATTACCAGATCGGAACGCAATTTTATTAAAAACAATCACTGATGCATGTTTTTTCGTATGAGTTTTAACCAATGGTAGCCTGTGTAGGCGACGTACTGGCACGAGAGCGCTGTTCTTATCCAATCGGCAGCTACTTTCAACTTTCTGTGAGGTGGTGCCAGGAAGTATTTGCGGGGACTGTATCAGTTGATTACTGCACAATAGGCTAGCATGCATTCAAATTTAGAGTCCTGGCTTCTACTTGTAGCTCTTACCTTGTATCGTGCATGTTTTTGCCTAGGTATTATAGTGGTACTTTATTGTCCCTGGGATTGTATTCGATATGTGTAATCCTAGACCACATTAGTTGGCTCGCGACACCGACCTTGCGCTCAGCCTCAGCACTATCTGCATTGTAGGACCTGTACACATCTTGCCCTTGTGCCCACTATATGCACTTTTGTACATCGCTTTGGATAAAAGCGTCTGCTAAATGAATAAATGTAAATGTAAATAGACGGAGCATGGAAACGAAACTTGTGAAGGTTGGCGCAGACACAAGCACAATAGAACGGGGGTGAAAAATAAATGGCAATGGCCTTGGTTAGATGAAAACGGTAATGACGGACAAACGTTCAGCTTATGTTGTCACACAAATTAAACGAGCCCGAGACCTGCTTTTGCGCCGTGTGTTCGAAAAAAATACAGTATGGGACAAGCGGCAAAAGGCATTGTCTCGGCATGATACAGATCCCTCACACAAAGCAGTTGTTCGGGCTCTTCGTTATACGTCAACGTTGTCGGGAGCTGTGGCCACTGTAGCTGCTGCCGCTTCATCCATCCAAGACCACATGAGCAATCATAAAGTCTGCGTTTATAGTGGAACATGACCTGTCGTTCAGGATAGCACCAGCGCTAGTTGACCTGTGCAAAACATTATCACAGGACAGAACTGCACTCTCCAAACTTAGCGTGTCAAATACACAGGCCAGCTACCTATCCACTCACGGCATTGCCTGTCACATTAGGTAATGTTTAGCGCACAAGCTGTCAAAACAGATGTTTTCACAGAACGTTGACGAGTCCACAAACCGCAACATGGACAGAATTTTCAATGTATTGGTCCAATTCTATGATGATGACTTGGATAAAGTTGTAACACAGCATCTTGCTACTCATCCAACTTTTATTGAAGCTGCACTTTTCATTTTTAATAGCATTTTAATAGACCCATTTTGTATCAAAAATGTTTGCAAATGGAGACTGTATGGCTAGGTGCTTGATTTTATACACCTGTGGTAACGGGTCTGATTGAAACACCTGAATTCAATAATTAACAGGTGTGGCCAAGTACTTTTGTCCATATAGTGTATATCAGGGTTTCCGCTAGGATTTTTTCTTGCCAGTCCGGTGTCTGTAAAGACCTTATTTTACTGGACAAATTTGAAACTTACTGGTCACATTTCAATAACAGTCTATGTTACAAATGCAAATATAATGTACACCTAGGTTGACAAAAGAATGACAACGTCCTCAAATCAGTTTGACTATTTAATGAACAGTAATGATTAAGCAAAATGAACAGTACCGATTGAGCAAAACATCAACATTAGCCACTAAAATGTAGGCCATTACGAAACATCTGTAACCTGTAACATCTGTAGTCTGTTTAAAAAAAATAAATAAATAAATAAAAATAAAAAAAAGGCTAGGCCTGCATGGCATCAAATGTAGCCTATAGGCTACCAGGTAACATTTTATTTTCTCTGTTTTTTCATTGTGGCAAAGTCCTCTGCTGCTGACTTGAAATCAAATGTGTCCAATGTGTCTTTTTTTTTATTTTTTAAACAAACTTTATTTACAAAATGCATTTCACAACAGGTTTTAACAATAGACAATAATATACAATAGAACAATATGCTTGAGGTTATAAAACAATAAATTAAATATTAAACTCATTACACAGATTTCTAGTCTTAATAGCTTTGGGGTTCAAGCAATGCTTCACTGTATCCAGATAAGATTTTACATAAGACATGAAAACCAGGAAATTGGGCTTCTGTTTGGCATATTTGCTGGAATGTACATGAAATTTTGCTAGTAACAAAATAGGATTGATGACATACAGTTTCTTTGCAGAAATCACATCATTAGAAAACCCAAACAATATACATTCAATTTTTAATTCAAGTTGTTCATTTAGTTTGCTATTTATAAATGTATTGATATCATTCCAGAAATTTGTACTAAAGGCACAATCCCAAAATAAGTGGGTTATGGTTTCATCCATATTGTTACAGAAAGAACAAAAAGGGTCAATATTTAATGTATATTTAACCATGTTTGAGTTGACAGGATAGCATCTGTGTAGTATTTTCAGGGATACCTCTCATACCTTATTTGTAATAAAAAACAAAAAAAAAACTTTCTGGGTAGTAACCATGTCCTTTGCCAGTCTATGTCAGGGAATAAATTATTCCAATAAAATACTGCAGCAGGTTTACTGACAGTGGACCTTTGGATAATGTTTCTTATACATTTGTTGTTTGTTTTTGTACTCAAGAAGGGATCTGTGTTCCCAATATAGAGGTCTAGTGGAGTAGGTCGAGACATAACACCTTTGGTTGTGGATGAAAGCAGTGTTTTAGCCCCTGACAGGATTGCGTCAAATACAATTGAAAATTGTCTAGGGTTTTTAGGAATGTTATATTCAGACAAAAATTCATTGTAAGTAAATAAATGGCCGTCCTTGTTAACACGTTGAACCCACCAGCACACAATTTGTTAATCATTACATTTTTCCTAATAAGGTGACATTTTTTCCCAAATAATGTCAAATATAATTTTATCAATTCTTGTACATAAATCTTTTGAAACATCAAGTGCTGAGCTGGTATAAATAAATCTGGACAGGCCCTCGACTTTAGACATCAGAACACGACCAGTTATGGTCAGGTCTCTTTGAATCCTTGCATTAAATCTTTGCTGTAATAATGTAACTAACGGGTTAAAACTGTCATGTACTCTTGAACATTCATCTTTCTCTATAGTGACACCAAGGTACTTGACCTTATGTTTCACAGGGATCCCTGAAATCACTGTATTATTGCAGACCTTAATTGGGAATAACTCACTTTTGGTTAAGCTTGAGGCCAAAGGGTGCTGAAAATTCATGTTACTTTAATTGCATTGTCAATTTGAACTCTATCCTGGAGAAGGAGAATAGTGTTGTCAGCTAACTGACTTATGGATATTGTTCTGCCTGCTATATAGAGCCCCTTTAGATTGCTTTGTTTAATGTGATTAGCTAAAATTTGCATAGGAAGAAGAAATAAATAAGGAGAAGCCGGGCAACCCTGACGAATTCCACACTCTATTCTGAATATTTTAGCGGTGCCATGAGGCAATTTAATTGAGCTAATACCGTCAGCATACAGTGTATCGATTTTTTAAACATTTCACCATATCCAAATAAATCAAGTGCTTTAAATATGAATTGATGCTGTATGGAGTCAAAAGCTTTACGAAAATTTAGAAAGAGAATAAAACTATTATCTGTTATAAGATCAGAATAATCCAAGATATCCAGCACCAATTTTATATTATCAATTATATATCTACCAGACATAAAGCTATTTTAGGTTTCATCAATAATATCATTTAGGGTTTTTTTTTTTAACTTATTATCCAGACATAGAGCAATAATCTTTTAATCATTGTTTAACAAGGATATGGGATGCCAATTATCCAATAATAATGGATCTTTCTGTGGTTTGGGTATTTAATTAAACCTCGGCACAGCGAAGGAGGAAGCTTTTCATTATTGATACTTTCAATAAAAACTTTAAACAAGAAGGGGGCTAGATCTTTGGAAAACATCTTATAAAACCCCGAGGTCAGCCCATCTGTTCCAGGAGATTTATTATATTTAAGCTTCTTAATGGCATCCTCAATATCTACAATAGTTATGGGATTTTCACATAACAATTTATTGTCATCACCAATAGTCCTAATGTCACCTAATGAATTAAAAAAAGTCCTCCATAGCAGAGATAGAAAGACCGGATTTATAGAGTGCCATAAAATGTTTCACATATTTTAGCAATGACTTTTGGATCTTCTATAATTGCACCATTTGAATACAGCTTTGTTATGCTATTTTTCTTTTGCCTATTTTTTTCTAACTTAAAGAAGTGGCTGGAATTTAGTTCTCCTTCTTCCAACCACTTCGCCCTAGAACGTACAAATGCCCCTTTGGCTTTACAGATATACAGCTGATCCAGTTTTATTTGCAGTGCCTGTAGTCTTGCTTTCTGATCCTCTGACATATTTTCAGGTCATAGACAGGATAAAGCAATTATTTCAGCAGTGTTCTCCTCTTTCTTCCTCTCTTTCTTTAAATCTGCACCAGTTGTCATCATAAATTTCCTTAATTCAAATTTTAAGAGTTCTCAATATATTGCATAAGAGTTTTCAATATCAGCAGCTTCCAGATATTTATTTTATTTTTAATTTCCAAATTTAGAGATTCAGAATTCTCTTGTTTTTAATATTTGGTGATAAATTCAATTGTAACGCAATTGTTTTGTGGGCTGTAAGAGGGGTTGGAACAATTTTGACCTTGTCTGAGATGTCAGATATGGATTCAGAGACTAACCATAAATCAATCCGTGATCGTAAAGTACCAGGTTTGTTCTTCCATGTGAATTATTTAGAATGCGGGTTATTGACTCGCCAGATATCAACTTCAGCGTCTTTAATTCATAAAATCAATCATAAGAGGGTTCCCATTATCTCTGCTTGGCCATCTGTCAATTCGATCATTGACTGTAGTATTATAATCTCCACCCAAAATAATTTTCAAATCTGAAAATCTACCTAAAAGATGCTCAATACTTGTGTTTAATGTATCAAATAGATCCTTATTTTCCTTTGTTATTATAACCATACACATTACCAATTAGAAAAATCTGATTATTAAAAGAGACAATCATGAGGATATACATTTACATTTAGGTGATTTGGCAGACGCTTTTATCCAAAGTGACTAACAAGTGAGGAACAGCAAGCAAGCTACAGTAATGTAGAAGACCTTAGTGTAAGCTTTAAGTGCAACCTAAAACAACTAAACTCAACTAAGTCAAGGAAAGTAGAAAACAAAGGTAAACAAGGTGAAAGGTGAAAACAAACAAATAGTTACAGTAGAAAAAAGTGCGAGGCAAAAAGTGCGCAGAGATGGAATTATGTTGGAGTTGTAAGAAGTGTTTAGGAGAGGAGGTGCTCTCAGAAGAGCTGGGTCTTCAAGAGGTTCTTGAATATAGAGAGGGACGCCCTGCTCTTATGGCACAAGGTAGCTCGTTCCACCAGCGGGGAACTACATGTGAAAATAGTCTGGACTGAGATTGCCTTGTGTGTAGGGATGGCAATGCTAGCTGACGTTCCTGGGAGGAACGTAGCGGCCGAGAAGGAGCGTAAGCCTGGATGATTGAGCTCAGATATGTCGGAGCAGACCCAGAGGTCACTGTGTAGGCAAGCATGAGAGACTTGAATTTGATACGGGCAGCCACGGGTAGCCAGTGGAGCTCAATGAGCAATGGGGTGACATGGGCCCTTTTGGGCTGATAGAAAGCCAGGCGCGCCGCCGCGTTCTGAACCATTTGTAGTGTTTTCACTGCACACGCTGGGAGGCCAGCTAGGAGGGCATTGCAATAGTCGAGGCGGGAGATAACCAAGGCCTGTACCAGAAGCTGGGTAGCATATTGAGTCAGGTAGGGACGGATTTTGCAGATATTGTAAAGTGCAAAGCGGCACGACCGAGAGACTGAGGCAACATGGTCAGAGAAGGATAGTTGGTCATATGGTCATACATAATGACCATGTGGATCAATTTGTGTAAGAATAATCTTCCCATTGAACTTGTGCTTCAATGTCAGAGTTCCTGCTGAGCATTGAGTACCGTGAGACATCCATAAGTCCTCCCCCCATTGGGGTTTCCAAAAATTATAATCCTCATCTACAGTCTCTTGGATAAGGCTGCATCAAAACCTTTTGCATAAAGAAATAGGGCCTTTCTTTTTGTAATGTCTCTCAAACTTCAAGCATTAATTGAAAAAAACTTTAACAATGAAATAATTAAACAAATGAAAATAAGTCAACCTGAGAAACGATATGCAAGTTGAGAAAAAGCAAAACTTATCCTTCCGCCGTAAACCTGTATACGAGCATCAGAGAAGCAGCTGTTAATGGATCTCCTTATTATCCACAAAGGCTCGCCCCCCAATAAAGTAGGCAATCTTCTTTTCTTGGCGAGCTTGCTGAATTTTTTGGACACAACCGGTTACGTTGCTCTTGGTCCTCCAGAGTAAGGTCCTCCTTGAAGCGGAAGTTTCTTTGCTTTGCCATTTTCCATATCATGTCACGAAAATGTCTCATGGTAAACTGGATGATGACACTGTGGGACTGTGCTTTGGCTGGATGTTTTCTGCCAAGCCTGTGAGCTGAATCAATCACCTCGAAAAACTTCTCTTTGTAGCCGAGGCTACGTTCTGGCATATATCAATAACCTTCACTCTCACTTCCTCACCATCTTCCTCAGGTAAGCCATGTAGTGTCCAATGTGTCTTTGCAGCTTGCAATGCACATAAGCCGCGTCACTCTCTCCTCCTCCATGCAGACGACTTCGCAGCGCCGTCTTAATTCCATTCTGCAGAGAGAAGCCCCTCTCTGCTGGCACGCTTGACACGGGCAGAACACAGGCAATTTTAGCCAGTGTAGCCCAGTCAGGGTACAGCTTGCTGAACTCTTAAATAAGCACTTTGCAAGATGTTGCAAAAGCCTTCGTTACAGCTACAGTTTGTATGAGTATTATTACCAGACATTTTGACTGGTAAGTTTTTAATCTATCATTTTTTTTTAAAAATAAATTACACCAGGCAAAAAATGGTAATTACCGGATAATTAGTGGTGTAACGGACCGCCGTTGATCTGTACGGATCCCCCCCAACGGTTCGGCATGCATTTGAACTGCGGATTAATTGCAAAGTTTAACCATAATAGTGTGAAATACAGTTTTACTGCCGCTGTTACTTTTTAAAGTAATAATTACCTAAATCTCAATGGAGAGTTGCAGTGAAAAGATACAAGCACCATTTTAAAAACCAGCAACCTTACTTAGCAGAAGCCTTGTGAAGACAAAGGCTGTGTCCAAAATTGCTCACTCGTTCACTCACTCACTATTCACAGTCATACAATAAATGAATAATTTTCTGGATATAGTTTTATGTTTGCAAGTTTATTTGAACATTTGTATGAACATCTTTGTGTCTAACTGTGCCAGCTAGCTAGCTAGCTGACTAGCGAGTTGCAACTGACATTAACCTGCTAGCTAGATAATACCGCTACCTATCTAGCTATCACTAGCTAATTTAATGAAAGATCTAGCACCCAGCTTCATCTGTTCAAAGTAGTTGTAACTAACGTTAGCTAGCTAGCTGGCAGTTAAGTCCAACGATCAAGTGTAAAATGTGTTATATGCACTATATAGTGAATAGGGAGCGATTTTGGACACAGCTGAAGAACAGCAGAACAAGCGCTCGGAATTTACATCGTAGTCGAAGCTGTCGCAATATTACGGACTCCGGTGGTTCCTACACCGCAATGGAAATCATGACTACCGCAAAAGTAAAAGTTCCTTGCTTTAAGTGTTCTTCAAGTTCTTTAAGCTGATCCGAAAAATGATCCGATCCGTGACTCAAAAACCGCGGTACGATCTGAACCGTGAGTTTTGTGATCCGTTGCACCCCTAATATATATACACATACTTTCATTGTTTATTTACCACAAGTGGTAAATGTATCCGTCTTTGACATCTGCTTTGAGGGATTCTTGCCCACTCCTCCAGGACTTTAACTTGGTGTGACAGAGCTGGCCGATGCTCTGCACATAAATTAACAGAAGGAGTAACAAAAACCAAAAATTTATTTTTAGTACTTTACAAAAAACAAAAATTTATTTTTAAAAAAAACCACAAACACAGGAGAACCAGTCTACGACTTCCAGCACACAAAATGGCTTCCAGCAATCTGAACCTGGCCCCACACTTGTATATAACAAGCCTTAATCAGTGCAGGTGTGACCAGTTAACTGATTCACAGACAGACAAGACCATTATCAAAACAATTAAACAATTATCAAATAATCAACTAAGACAAACATGAAACCTATTTCAGTTGTGATTGATTGATCAAAGCGCTTATTTTACCAGATGGAAAGTAGACAATGAGGATCCTCAATTTAACAATTAAATAGTTAACATTGAACATTCAGTCTTGGGTCGGGTGAAGGGCTGCTCCTTCACACTTGGCCAATCCAAAACACAAATCATCTTTCTTCTGAGCCATTCTTTGAGAGATTTGCTTGAATGCTTTGGGTCATTGTCTTGTTGACAAGACCCATTTTCGGCCCAGCTTTAGCTCCTTGACGAATGGTATAAGGGTCTGTTAAAGAATCTTCTTGGTATACCTCACAATTCATGTTCCCTTAATGATGTGGAGTCATCTAGGTCCAGAGGAGGAAAAGCTGCCCCAGATTGCATGTAAAGAGAGAAGAGGAGGGGGCCGAGTACAGAGCCTTGAGGGACACCTGTAGACAGGCTGTGGGGTCTAGACAACCCACCGTTCCAGGACACCCTGAAAGAGCATCCAGAGAGGTAGGATTCAACCTAAAGGAGAGCAATATCAGCAATCCCGAACATAGCCAAGATAGACAGAAGTAGAGTGTGTTCCACTGTATCAAAAGCTGCAGAAAGTTTTCAAGATTCAAGAACTTTATTTGTCACATACAGTTATACACCGTATACAACTTGTAGTGAAATGTAAAACTGGTCCAACTCCTTAGACTGTGCAAAACAGAGGAGATAAAAATAAATTAGATAAAAATGGATAAAATAGATAAAAGGAAAAAATATGTACAATAAGACTAAAAACTAGGAAGTACCAAATAAGTGCAGGAAAGTAACAACCACGTCATTAAAGTCCTGAGTTTGTGTTCAAGATTATTGTGGCGGACATGTCGGTATTGAGGAGTCTGATGCCCTTTGGGAAGAAGCTCCTCCTGAGCCTCTCAGTTTTGGCCATCAGATTGCAGAAGCGCTTGCTGGATTTCAGCAAGCTGAACAGGCAGTTACTGGGATGGGTGAGTCCTTAATAATTTGACAGCTCTGGTACTGCATCGCCTGGTATAGATGTCCTGTAGAGAGGGGAGGGCAGTCCTGGAAATGCGCTCAGCTAAGCGCACTACTCTCTGCAGGACTTTGCGGTCCTGGACAGAACAGTTTGCGTACCACACTGAGACGCACTGAGTCAGTATACTTTCTATAGCCCCGGTATAGAAAGTTTTCAGAATCACTGGAAGGAGAGAGACCGGTCAATAGTTCTGGACAGCAGATGGGTCCAGAGTGCTTTTCTTCAGCAGGGGTGTAACTCACGCCTCCTTGAAGGCTGCAGGTACACAGTCTGTGGAGAGTCACAAATTCATCAGAGCAGAGATGAAGGGAAGAAGGCTGGAAACAATGGTCTACAGGAGAGGTGAGGGAATGAGATCCAGGGCACAGGTAGTGGGTCTGTGTGATGTAAGGCGATTAACGACATCAACATCTGAAAGTGGGGTGAATTTAGAGACAGGAGGGGTGGCAAGTGGGAAGGAGGAAGAAGAGGAAGAGGGGAGAGATGAGGCCTGTGGGGACTGGAGGGAGTGTCGAATGTCTACAATCACAGATGGAAAGGACAGCGACATTGTACCATTATAGAGATACTACCAAGTACCATGTACCAAGGGCACAATGTTCGTGCGACTCGTGACGCAGACTCTGTTGTTTGTACACGTTCTTTTTTTGTTTGAAGTTTATTGTATGTGAAACTACCAAGGAATAACATCTGCACCAGATCCATAATGTGCATGATAGTAAACTTTCTTGCAACTCTGGGGCTTCTGACATTTACCCTGCAACCAGTTTTGGTTCTCTGGGAAACACCGGGTGAAACACGCACACTAACCCCGGAAAAGCTGGTATACTCGCGGGGATTCCTGCTGGACTTGCAGCCGCTTGCTTCATCACCAACAGTGAACCTGGCACTTCTAAAAGGCGTCCCAAATTGCCTTCTAGTGGGCCTACTTCGCAAACATATCAAACAAATAAGGAGAAAAAGGAGCTCAAGAGGAGGAATCTACAAAAGACTATGAAGACGAGGTAGTAGACTGCCCTTACATTTACATTACATTTATTCATTTGGCAGACGCTTTTATCCAAAGCGACATACAAAAGTGCAAATAGTGGGCAAACAGGCACAAGGGCAAGATGTGTACAGGTCATACAATGCAGATAGTGCTGAAGCTGAGCGCAAGGTCAGTGTCGCGAGCCAACTAATCTGAATTAGGATTACATACCAAATACAATCGCAGGGACAATAAAGTACCGCTATACTACCTAGGTAAGAGAGCTACAAGTACAAGACAGGAGTCTGATTTACAAGGTCAACGTTACAAGGTCAAAGTGGCAGAGGTATCAGTCCAGGTAGAGTCTGAAGAGGTGTGTCTTCAGCGTACATGTGAAGGGTTGGAGTGAAGGAGTTGATCTCAGGGGGGTGGGGAGTTCATTCCACCACTGGGGGGCAATGATGGAAAAGCGTCGTGAGGAGCGTGGGCCTTTCGTCTTGTTGGTGGGTGGAGCGAGGCGTCCGGATGTAGCGGAGCAAAGTTGTTGAGCGGGTGCGTAGGGTAGGATGAGGTCCTGGAGGTAGGTCGGGGCAGTCTTTCTTGCAGCAGAAAAGGTGAGAGTCAAGGTTTTGAAGTGGATCCTGGCTGCGATTGAATGTGGAGTGAGAAAGGGAGTGGAGATTCCTCCTGAAGGTAGTAGTGGTGGTGTCAGAGGAGTCGAGAGTGGTAGGGAGAGAGAGAAAGATACAAAGTAGTGATTGGATACGTGGAGAGGAGTCACCGTGAGGTGGGACGTGGCGCAGTTCTTCGTGAGCAAAAGGTGGAGCTGGTTGCTCGTATCTCCAGGATGGAGATATTAGCAGATCTGTGCCCCCTCCTCTGCCTGAAGACCGTGGTGTGTGTGTAAAGGAGTAGGATGAAGACAGGGCAGCAGGGGTAGCAGTGTTGGTAGGAGAAATCCAGGTCTCAGTGAGAACCAGGAACTGCAGGGAGTTGGTCTCAGCGTAGGCGGTGATGAAATCCGCTCTCTGGACCGATGACTGGCAGTTCCAGAGTCCGCCCGCCACTGAGAGTACCTCCAGAGAGGACAGAGTGGGATGGAGCAGGTTGGCCGGGTTGCGTCCACGGTGGTTGTATCGCCTGCGAGGAGAAAAGAAGTGAACAGGGATAGGGAGAAAGCACATGGCTTAGTGAGTGGTAAGGTCGGTAAAGAGAAAGAGAACAGCACAGGAAATGCAACTGGTGAGCGGATTGGCGACGAGGCTGCCGTACCAGCAGCCTCTGACTAGAGTTAAATATCTGCGAGTGCTAATTACCTAGTTCAAAGCAATAACGACTCACAGCTGGCTAAATCTAAGCACAGGTGTGACAAATCGACAAATTAACAAATCAACAAATCAACAAAAGATCGAAACTAGCTGTCACACAATCACAAACTGTCAGATACAACTAAACAACAACTATCGACAAGTAATGAAACAATACACTTATCCGTATCCTGGACCGATGCCGAACGCCGACTAGATGCACCGACTAGATGCACACCTTGACAAATGTTCGATCCCTGCGGAATAAAACCGATGAACTGTCGGCGATTTTAATCAGTGTGACGTCACCGTGCTTGTGCCAAACCTGTAGCAATATGTTACATCTGCCACCAGGCTGGATAAAACAGACTTATGTTATGGAAACATACCAAGTGCCTACACCTTCAAGGTACACCCACCCCTTGGTTGATATGACCACAATGTTGTTCTCCTTCTACCCCAATACAGACAAAAACTGAGAACGTACAAACAAAAAACACCTAGGTATGGGATTCTGAATCCACTGAAACACTGAAAGGCTGCTTTGATGTTACAGACTGGAACATATTCTTTCAGAGCTGTGAAGATGATATGTACTTGCTCACTGCCTCCATCTCTGGTTACTTAGTTTTCTGTGTGGCTAATGTCATTCCTGTAAAAGAAGTAAGACTGTACCCAAACAACAGGCCCTGGGTTACAAAAGAACTCAAACAATGTCTCAGTCTGAAAAATAGCATTTTTAAAAGGCGACTACCACAGTGTCAAACAACTAGAAAAAGAAGTGCAACAAAAGACTGAGGTGGCCAAACAGCACTACAAGCAGAAAGTGGAGGAAAATTTCATGACAGGAAACGCACGGATGGCCTGGCAAGGCCTAAACACAATGATGAGAGGAAAGCAGAAACCACATCAAATCCAGTGCTCCTGCCACTTTTGCCACTGAACTGAACACATTTTATGCCTGTTTTAACAGAACAGAGTCAAGGGACCACTGGACCCCTCTGAACCCTCCTGATCTTCCTCCAATAACAGTTGAAGAAGGAACAGTGGAGACTGTTCTGTCCCATGTCAGGCCCCGCAAGGCACCGAGCCTGATGGACTAAGAGGCAAGGTACTGAGGGAATGTGCAGCCCAGCTGAAGGGTGTGCTGGCATGACTTTTTCAGCTTTTCCTCAACTCCAGCTTTGTCCCCCAGGCCTGGAAGGAAACCACCATCATTCCCCTCCCTAAGAAGTCACATGCCAAGGAGCTGAAAGACTACAGGCCTGTGGCACTAACATCTATGCTCTGCAAATGCATGGAGAGAGTGGTCTGCCAGCAGCTCTCCCGGGCAGGACAAGCTCGACCCACTGCAGTTTGCCTACAAGGCAAGGTGTGGAGTTGAGGATGCCAGCCTCACCCTACTGGACAAAGCTGCAAAGCACCTGGACTTACCACACTCCTACATCAGGATTTTATTCATGGATTTCTCCTCTGCTTTTTAATACGGTGAATACAAACATCCTTTTAAAGCGTCTGGAGGACCTACGAGTGCACCAAACCCTGATTTTATGGATTAAAAGCTTTTTACAGGACCAACTACAGCATGTGCTGGTAAATGGTTTTAAATCAGGGAATGTGGTTTTAAATACAGGACTCCCTCAGGGCTGTGTTTTACCACCAATTCTCTTTTCCATTTACACCAACAAAATGACCTGCAACAGCAACGATCTGGCACTCATCAGATATGCAGACGATATGGCACTGGTGGGGTGTGTGAAGGACAGTCAGACACTGGACAATTATTTTAACTTTGCACACTTTGTACACTTCCTCACAGCCTGAGGAGAGCTCCCTGGAGCTCATTATCAGCAAAACTAAAGAACTGTGCTGTGGTGCTGATAATGCTCACCCACTTTTTAAACCAATGCAGCTTAAGGGAGAGGTGGTTGAGCAGGTGGACTCTTTTAAATACCTAGGCACAGAGATCGACCCCCGTCTCACCTTCACCAAGCACGCAGACAGTGTTTTTAAAAAGGCTCAACAGCGCCCAGGCCTTCTACGGAAGCTGAGGAGTTTTAATATTAGCAAGGACATGTTAACAGCTGTGTAAAAATCGCTCGTCGAATCTGTGCTCACCTTCAACATCTCATCCTGGTTCAACTCTCTTTCATTTAAATGCAAAAACAGGCTTTCAAGGATCACAAACCAAGGTAGCAAGATAACAGGCACACAGCAAGCACCTCTTTCAGAACTCTAGTCAAGTCAAGTTTATTTATAAAGCACATTTAAAAACAACAGCAGTTGACCACAGTGCAGTACAAAAAACAATAAATAATAAATACATAGACAAAAGACAATAAATAAAAGCGATAAACCATAGCAATAAAACAAAAGAAAAAGCAAAAGCAACTCATACTGGATTAAAAGCCAAGAAATAAAATGTATAAAAAAAATGTGTTTTAAGATGGGATTTAAAAACAGGCAGTGTAGGGGCCAGCCTTACATCCAGAGGCAACGCGTTCCAGAATTTAGGTGCTATAACTGCAAAGGCACGATCTCCCCTATGCTTTAACCTTGATTTTGGGAAGGGAGGCGAGTACAGGGGTAAGAGATGCCATATTTTCTTAGAATGGACCCTAAGGGAAGCATATAAAGGGAAAAAAGGATTGGCCCGAGAATAGAACCCTGGGGGACTCCACAAGGGAGAAACGCTGATGGAGGATACACGGTCACCAAGGCAGACAGAAAAACTTGGGTCAGACAGGTAAGACCTAAACCACTCCAGAGCAGCACCTTTAATGCCGACACCATGCTCAAGGCGAGAGATAAGGATGCTGTGGTCTACTGTGTTGAATGCAGCTGTGAGGTCTAAAAGAATAAGAATGGCAGAATCCCCAGAGTCAGTAGCTAATAACAGATCGTTAAAAACTTAACAGAAAGAAATGGGATTTTGGAAAATCAGTCTAAAATTAGAGAGGACTGAGATGTCCAGATTAGGTTTTTTAATCAGTGGTTGCACTACTGCATGCTTAAAGTTTGCTGGTACAAAACTCCACACACTGGCAGTCAAAAGGAAAGCCCCCCTCATTGAAACGGACCTTTCCCACCCCTTCTATAACTCCTTTCAGCCACTCCCATCAGGGAGACGGTACACAGTACCTTTGGTCAAAAAGAACATTTACAAGAAGACTTTTATCCCAACTGCTATTAGCATTGTAAATAAGCCAAGATCCCAGTCCCAATCCCAGTTTTTACTACTCTTTTTGGACCCTGGACCCTCTGTTTTTTATGTATGTCCTTGTCCCAAAGTGAATGTTTGAGCCTCCTGTCAAAGAAGACTTTCCACCCCTGTGGGATAGACAAAGTTCTTTGAAGTGAATTGAATTGAACTGCTCCGTGCCAGAGAGAATGTTTTGCAGACTCTGCATCATAGCAGGGATGCTGTAACGTAACAACACACAGTGCAGCATCATAGCAGATGCATTGCATCATGACAGAAAGCATGCAGTGTTAGCAATAGGAACAGAAACACTGCTCCACAGGCACTGAACTGTACAGTGCCACTGCAAAGAGAGTGGAATGGCAAAGACAGACACATTGAACTGTGCCATTCCACTGTGCAGTGTATCTTTTAAAGACGGACTCTGTACTGTAAGAGAAAAACTACACAGTGCAAGAACAGAGACTGCAATGTAGCAGAAATGTCTCACATGTCACAAAAATGTTTTTCTATGCACCAGTTCTTCAGAGTTAGAGGCAAATACTGTATGGCAGCGTTTCTCAAACCTCTCCTGGAGGACCACTTGTCCTGCATGTTTTAGATCTCTCCCTGCTCCAACACAGCTGATTCAAATGATCAACTCGTTATGAACTCCTGAAGCTGCTTAACAACAAACTGATCATTTGAATCAGCTGTGTTGGAGCAGGGGGAGATCTAAAACATGCAGGACAAGTGGTACTCCAGGAGAGGTTTGAGAAACGCTGCTGTATGGGATTGATTGTACAGAAATTTTGATGTCTTTCAATTAAAACATCCATCCAACCAGCTTATTTACAACTGCAGATGGAGCCATGTTCTGCCCCACGGCTTTAAATTGCACCTCTGTGAATTTAAACATTGCGTCCTTGATACTTTGTATCCCAATCCCATTTCATCAGCTCTGATTTGCTGCCTGCAACAGACAAAGAGGCCCTTAAACCAGCTTTTAACCTGTGTTTTTTTCTCTAATTGTTCAGAGTCGCTCCAGGCAGGAGGACCCAGAGCAAGCTCGGCTGAAACAGAAAGCCAAGGAGGTAAGCAGCGTGGAGATCATTAGGGCCCAAGCACTGAGTGTGCGAAGGGCCCCATTGTATCCGTTGGGGTTATTATTATTATTATTATTATTATTATTAGGGCCCAAGCACTGAGTGTGCGAAGGGCCCCATTGTATCCGTTGGGGTTATTATTATTATTATTAGGGCCCAAGCACTGAGTATGCGAAGGGCCCTATTGTATCTGTTGGGGTTATTATTATTAGGGCCCAAGCACTGAGTGTGCGAAGGGCCCTATTGTATCCGTTGTGATTATTATTATTATTATTATTAGGGCCCAAGCACTGAGTGTGCGAAGGGCCCTATTGTATCCGTTGTGATTATTAGGGCCCAAGCACTGAGTGTGCGAAGGGCCCTATTGTATCCGTTGTGATTATTATTATTATTATTTTTCCACTTTGGCGGCCTTTTTGAGGTGCTTGGCATGCACGAAAACTCATGAAATTTGGCACACACATCAGAAGTTGCGTGAATCGGGGTTTATCAAAAGCTTGGACCTGGGTGTGGCATGGGGGCTCGATAGCGCCCCCTTTGTCAAATGTGTTCACTGTGGGCGTCCAATTTTACGCACATGCACCAAACTTGGTAGGCATATTGGTCTACCTAAGATGAACAAATTTCCCAATCACACCCCTTAACTCCGCCCAACAGGAAGTTGGTCACTTTGGATTTTGTGCGTTTTCACAGTCAGCGAACTTTCGAATACTCCTCCTAGAGGATTCATCCGATTCATACCAAATTTAGTCAGTATGATGCCAAGACATTCCTGATGCTAAATTGCGAAGGGATTTTTGATATCTTGCATGGTGTTGAAATGGCGAAACAATGAATTCATATGTCTCGCCACACAAAGGGAATTTGTCATAAGTTCTCCATACATTGCTTGATACGGCTCAAACTTCACAGGTTTTTGGTTATGATGGTTATGATGATATCCACATGCCCAGAGTCACACCCTGGTATAGCGCCACCATCTGGCAACAGAAAGAGTGGCTTTTTCAGCCATCTCAGCTCTACTGCTCCTAGACGGTTCATCGGATTCAATTCAGATTTGGTGTACATGTGGTCACAGATGTCTTGATTTTATTCTGCAAAGGTATTTTTTGATACGTTGAACAGCGTAGCCATGGGCAAAGGTTGAATTTGGGCACCTCTAAACAGTTTTTGACCAGTTTCACCAGTCTGATGAATGACAGGATGCTTAACCAATCAAATGAGTTGTAGCGTGGGGGTTGTATTTAGGTGCAACGTCATGAATGTAGCCCTTCAGATAGTCGAACAGCGGCCATGTTTTTTAAAGTGTTTTCAGCACGTTAGCAGTGTTGCCAATTCACCGATTTTGGAGACATTTTGCATGTTTAGTAAAAAACAAACTCCTTTAATTGTGGTATTGTGTTAATTTAGTGCTTAAGTCAGGGATAACTGCGGACGAACTGTCCCGGTTGGAACATTTTTGACGAGTCGCAGGCAAGCTCAGCTTCCAGTCGCGCTGTTGCGAACTCACCCATGTTGGAAGGCATTTCGCATCCTTACTTTTATGAGAAGCAAACATCGTGTATAGTTACCTCGGTTAATTGTGGTGTTGTGTTCATTTCGTTATTGGGAGGAAGGTTGACGAACTGTCGAAATATTGCACATGGCGCAGGGAAATTCCGCTTCAAGTCGTGGAATTAGCTCCGCAAATGCATTTCACTATACATTTAAGTCTATGCATACGCCTGCGTGCGTACAGAGAAAATCTCACAGTTAATCACAAAAAGCCCACCTGTTCGTGGTACTACTTTTGGCAGATTGCTTGGTTCATGTAAGAATAATTCTGTTGATAAACCCGAGTCCTTTTAGCTGTTGCTATGACCGTGTAGCCTGATGTCATGATCAACAACACTCGTCGATTTAATCACAACATAATTCAATACGAAACACCGCTGTCTCAAACGAACACAATATGTATGGGTGTTTAGTTACTATCAAATTCAGACTGGACGATCATTAAAGCTAATATATTCAAAGGAACGATTAGCATGTTATGCTAGCCCACGGTGTGCTTTACGCTCCAGTATCTGACAGCGCATTGAAACGGCTGAGGCTGTAACACTGTATTTGCTGGCTTATGTTAGCTGATTTAAAGCCATGACTTCAGGATATTGTGATGTGGACTGCTAAATTAGCTTCTATTCCAGTACACGACAATTGTAAGTAATAGTAGTATGACGAGTCTGTTTACTGCATGTAGCCTAAGCTGTGGGGCCGTCACTTTTATTTTAAAGCCAAGTCGCTGCTGTCCCAGGCACATCATGAGTGACCTCGCGTTATGATGTGTAACTTTTTTTGTATTTGTATTTTCTTTTGATCAATGAATTGTTGATGACATTGAACATGCAGTGTACCAAATAAAAACCAAACCAAACCAACCAAGCAAATAAAAATTCACAGTGGTTCTGTTCACATTGCAATTAACTTTACAATTTACGCACTCGCTTATGAAGGTTGAAGTGCACAAAATGTTTAGAATATGAGCATTATGACTTACATGCCAAAACGATGTCCTTGTAGACTACTTGATACACAAGAACTGATACTTCCAATGTTTAAAAGTGTTTAAAACGATTTTAGCACACGCATGTTAAGTAAGGACAATGTCTTAAAATGAGATATTACATACAATTCAGCATCCTGCATAGAAATTAAGAAAATTTGTGAGATGCATATTTACACACCACACAGAAGGCGTTATGGTAATATTGCAGGTTACATGAACAGGTGTTGTGTTAGTGTATGTAGTCTTTGAACATAATGACATTTGCATGTGAAACAGTTTTCTTTTGTTGTTGTTGCAGTTAGTTTTATTTGGAATCATGACAATGATGTCTGTATTGTCCAAGGACACACGTGAACATTAATATAAGAGTAATATTTGTGTTTGTTTGCCAATACCACACCAAGTGTTTGGTCATATTTTGTGGTTATGTGGTGTTGGTGGGAAATTTTAAGAAATTGCACATAAGAATTTAGCCACTTTTATGAGCAAGGGCACTGCAAGGAGTTGAACCCCGTTCCAGTAATATGGAAGTACCACTAGCAGTGCCTTTTGCTTTTTATGGCTTTTGGGGGAAAGCAAAACCATCATGAGCAACAGAGTGTGATGTTAATATTCAAAATGATATAATGGTGCTCAAGACATTATGTAGCTACTCAAAATATGTAGGTAAGTAGGATAACTAGTTAAAATTTTGATTACTGAATGTATTTGTTTCTTTAATGAACTACAGTAACCACACTGTTGCAATGAAGGAAAACCAAACCCCTGTAGTGTTAGAACAGCATACTCTGGCTGTATTAGAACAAATTGTAGGATGTGCAAATAAGTAACACTGAGTATAAAACAATAGTGTAAGTAGTTTGTTGTTGGTGGTGGTGTGTGTGTGTGTAACATGAGCAGACATAAGATATATTACATTGTATAGAAGTGCGTAAGTAATTGATATCTGATTGTGAATAAGCTAGCTATTTTGTTAGCGCCCCCTTTGTCAAGTGTGTTCACTGTGGACGTCCAATATTACGCACATGCACCAAATTTGGTAGGCATATTGGTCTACCTAAGATGAAATTTCGCACTCACACCCCTTAACTCTACCCAACAGGAAGTTGGTCACTTTGGATTTTGTGCATTTTCACAGTCACCGAACGTTCGAATACTCCTCCGAGAGGATTCATCCGATTCATACCAACTTTAGTCAGTATGATGCCAAGACATTCCTGATGCTAAATTGCGAAGGGATTATTGATATCTCAATCGGCGTTGCCATGGCGAGGCGATCAATTTACACGTGACCGCGCTCAAACAGTAAGTGTGACATAATTCCGCTGTACATGGTTTGATTTGGCTGAAACTTCACATGTATGTTCAATTATGGGGCACAATCACACACACACGCCAATTGTGATTCATTGTCATAGCGCCACCTAATGACAGCAGGAAGTGAGGTATTTATAACAAATATTTCAATGCTCCTCCTAGAGGATTCCTCCGATTTATACTAAATTTGGTCAGCATGATGCCAAGATGTTCATGATGCTAATTCACGAAGGGATTATTGATATCTTGATTGGCGTTGCCATGGCCAGGCCGTCAATTTACACGTGACCGTGCTCAAACAGGAAGTGTGGCATAATTCCGCTGTACATGGTTTGATTGGGCCCAGACTTCACATGTATGTTCAGTTATGGGACATCAGATGAACATGCCAATTGTGATTTATTGTCATAGCGTCACCAACTGGCAGTCGTAAGTAAGGCTTATATACCAAATATTTTAGTATTCTTCTAATAGATACACAAATGACAATGATTTGTCCTCATTGGATTTACTTTAATATTCTGAGGTCAAACTGTCTTTGTCTTGTTTTGTGCGTTGTACTGGTAAATTGATTCAATTTACACAACATAAATGAATTGCCTTCACTAAGTGAAAGTATAACATAAGAATATATTTGTGTCTTGAGTGTGAATCCTCTCCAACCATTTACTAGTCACAAACAATGATCAGGAACAATAACGAAGCATCTGATGATGCTATAACCCACGCGAGGCTACACCCTTGGTGCTTGGGCCCGTTCATCGCTGCTTGCAGCTATATTTTAATCTTGTTATTAATTTAGTCTTGACATTTGTGGCTTGTATTAATGGTGTTAGGATATCTGAATTAAAAAAATATGTATGTGAAATGTGAAGTGGCAACTTGCTAAAGGCTACATCCTTTTGGGGTTTTTTGATTTTGGGGGGGAAAAACACTGAAGTGAAAGCATGCACATTTTGGATTAATTTTTGCAACAAAAGAGAACCTTTTTAGGAATGGCTGCCTTGCAGGAAGCGTTGACATTACCTGAGGACTGAATGCAAATGACTTCCTTTTCCTCTTTAAAAAAGGTTACTGTACGACCAGTGTGGCAAAGGCAGTGAAATATACAGAGCAAATATCTGATGAAACGCTGTCAGTTTTTCACAGTGCTTGAGCAAAATTTAATGGACAGGAAAGGGTGGTGAGATGAAGAAATGGATGCTATAAACATTTTGCACAGAGCATGCTCATACTCAAGATTTGGTATTACTCAAATGACAGAGTTAATTAGCTGTGTGATTGTAACACACTCACTTTTGTTAATGTACATGAAAATTACATGCACATATAAACTCATTTCAACACCCGGGCACAATGATGCAGTCATTTATATGTAGGGTGCTTTTTTGGGAGACACTGTAAATAGATTCTGTAAATGAACTCCATAAATGGAGTTATTACACCCAAGTAAATTAAATCTACTGTCTGTGGGTGGAAAGTTGGGGACACAAAAAAGTACAAAAATATCTCATACTCCTCCCAAATATCTCTGCTCTGTGATCAGTATGATATTTGGCAGTACCATTCAGACTATACTGAAACTATTCTGTACTCTCTACTGAATGTGTAGTTTGAACAAGGAAAAGGAGAATTTTCCCAGGAGAGGAAATAAATCAAATAAAATAATTCTACGATATTGCACAACACAAATGCTAAATATAGCTGCAAGCAGCAATGAGGGGGCCAAGCAGCGAAGCAGGCCAGAGTTGCCATGGCAATGTAATGTTATTACGTCAGGCATAGCTATAAGCATTCACAAGCAGTTTCATGTGAAATACTAGAAAAGTTCATTTCCTGAAGTAAATGCAGAGTGTGCTTGCAACCCGGCAGCAAAAACATGGTAACGTATATGAGACGATCGCTAGGATGTGGCTAAGTGGTTGCTAGGCTGTTGCTAGGTGGTTGCCAGGGCATTACTAGGTGGATGCTAGGCTGTTGCTAGGTGGTTACAAGGGCGTTGCTAGGTGGTCACTAAGGTATATGATTTGGTTGCTAGTGCGTTGTTGGGTGGTTGCTAGGGTGTTGCTAAGTGGTTGCTAGGGTAAACAATATGGTCACAGGGCGTGGCTAGGGCGTTGCTGGGCAGTTGCTAGGGTGCTGATAAGTGGTTGCTAGGGTAAACAATATGGTCGCAGGGTGTGGCTAGGGTGTTGCTGGGTGGTTGCCAGAGTGTTGTTAAGTGGTTGCTAGTTGGTTGCTAGGGTGTTGCTAGGCGGTTGCTAGGGTAAACAATATGGTTGCTAGGGTCACTCCCACCTTTGGTGAGTGTTGGGTCACATGACCCAAAGCAGCATTTCAGGTCCCGTGGCTATTGCTCAAATGGTGGCCAAGTGGTAACACTTTAAAAAATGATTTGAAGTCAATGGGAGGATGGAGGGATGAATAAATGAATAAAAGATGAGTGCGGGTCAGTATGTGTTTCAATGAGTGTTTGGTGGCATGACCTGAGGCAGCACATGTGGTACTGTGACCGTAGGCCGAAAGGTGACCGAGCAGCAAGACTTTGAAAAACGAATTGAAGTCAATTGCAGGATGGAGGAATGAATAAATGAGTAAAAAAACTGATTAAAAAAAATGACAAAAAGACGAGTGCGGGTCAAAACGGTCTCGGATGAGTGTCGGGTGATTTGTCCCGAGGCAACATGTGAGGTGTGGTGGCTCTGGGGTTAAAAGTGAGCAAGTGGGAAGGCCATGAAGGGTGAGGGGGGTGATTTTGAAAATGAATGGGAGTCTATGGGGAAAAAAGGGATGAAAAAACGACAAAAACCGGAGAACGAGTGCAGGTACGGCTTAGCTGTACACGAGCAACCCGATCGGGGTCAGACCGGACGGGTTACAGTTGGTTTGAGGCGGATATCTCAAAAAACTGTGGGAGGAGAAGCGTCCCCAAATTTGGTGGAATAACAGTTATCAGCTAAAATGCTTTTTTGGTAATTACAGCGCCCCCTAGAGGTCAAATACCACCAAATTTGGTGTGCATCCCCCCAATGGGGTCCCAAGTCCATGTACCAAGTTTGGTTTTGATACTTGAAAGCGTCGCAGAGATATGAGCTCACTTCCTGTTTGGCGGCTTCGCCACTGATTTTAATTGGCTGTGTCGGGCGAACGCTTTCGAATATGAAAAATCCATTCGATAACTTTTGTGAGGGTTGGTCTGAAGATCACGTGTGCCAAATTTGGTGAAGATTGGAGAAAATTTGTGACCTGTGAAACTTATTTCATGTTTTCAAAAAAATCCAATATGGCGGAAAATCCAATATGACACAAATTGATGGCCACTGCCACAGGCACACACACAGCATAGCAATGTTTCTCTCACTTCCCATGGCAAAGGTGAGGCCAGCTGAGGCTCATGGACCTGCACCAGCCACGCAGCCTACAGGGGCGCCTGTACCAGTCACAGAGCCCGTTGAGGCTCATGGACCTGCACCAGCCACGCAGCCTACAGAGGCGCCTGTACCAGTCACAGAGCCTGTTGAGGCTCATGGACCTCCTCCAGCCTTGGGATTTGCTGAGGCTCATCTAGCTGATGCTGCCAATCCACAGCACCACAGGACACTATTACACAGAGCAATAAGCAGCAGAGGTGGCCATCTACTGATATATGGTTGACAGGGCCTGTTAAGCAGACTAACGTTGTACGTTTTGGTAAAACCATTCATTGGGCTACTTAATTTATCCAAAGCAATTTTAAGTCATTAGACATGAACAACTGCTTGTTTTGGCCTTGGGACATGAGGTATTTCTTTTTTTTGGCTTTGTGTCATGTTTGCATTTGCATTTGGTCATGTTTGCTTTCTTGTTCAGTCGTTTTTGTGCGCAAATTTTTCATTTATATTGACACTAAATTCTGCTGTTCCTACAGTAAATGTCTAAAGCATATATCCAGGGGGTTACCTTTTGAGATTTTTGACCGGTATTTACCAGACACTTTCATCAAAAACTGGACTCGCAATGGCGGGTTTGGGAATTGTTACTGTTACTGTTGCTCCAACACACCAGCGTGGTGGTGCGTTTGTTTGTATAGCGTCATGCAATTTGCGCTGCTTGAATTGTAACCCATAAGGCTGGTATTGCTGTGATAATAAACCAGTAAAAATCTGATAACCCCTTGTTTCAATCATGCAAAGGATAATATGGCTTGTGTTTTTTTTTCTTGGTATTTTCTTGTAAACAGATTGGTATGAATGTCATGATGCCATGAGAAGTTTAAAGATGTTTGGTTTACCATTGAGTTGTAGCTGATGTGTAACAGTAGTACTCACTACATAACCTGAAGGGTGCCAGAGTAACACCTAACCCACATGTCAAAGTTTCATTAAATTTGCACAAATAATAAAGTCCAAATGCTGTTTTTCTTTTATTTTGCCAATAAAGACTTTAAATGGTCACTCTTCATTAAAACGAATCCCTTTTGTTTAAAAAATATGAACAATAACATCAGCAGAAACCACTGAAGAATATTCTGATATATTAATCTACCAAGTTCTCATATCTATCCAAGAGCTCATACAGATATGCTGTCAAGTCACAAGATGATTCAAAAACATTGCTTATGGATCAGATCAACATGCTCTGAAAACACTTAACTAAATGGCAGACTTTGCAGAGATAAATTTAAACACACTAGTACAGTAAAACCATGAATGACATAAAATACATTTATGGATGTGAAAGCATTCAGCATAGATTAGAAGATCTTAAAACATTACAACCAACCAGGATAGGAACATAGATCAAGGCTCAAATCTTTGAATGACAAGTTTGAAGCAGAAAAGACAATGTGTCTCTCACAGACAGACATATAGACAACATATATCAATATCACTGACTATTATCACACAACTGCCATGTTTAAAACAAGCGAAAATTGGTGATGTGTTAACTTTTGTGATGCTTGTTCTGTGCAAATTTTGGTAAAGATGGGAAAAACTTGTGGTCGGTGAAAATTATTCAGACCTTTCAATGAGATCCAATATGGTGGCCACAACAAATAGGCTTACTTGACAAGTGGCCATACCTCTGACTCTGAATGTCTCACAGTATTACCACACACAAACACTATGTTTAAAATCAAACACATTAACACGTATTAACTTAGAGGAAACTTTACTTACTGCGGGGCCCTCTAGAGGCTAAATGAGGCCAAATTTCTCATGTGTTCTCCCAATGTCCTGAATATATTAATAAAGTTTCATTGGCATACATAAAAGTGTTGCTGAGATATAATGCCATTTCCTTTATGGCAATAATGTTTCTGAGGCTAGTTCTGAAGATAATATATGCCAATTCTGGTGAGGGTTGGTAAAATTTTGTGGCCTGTGAACTTTTACATTAAATACATTATGGTGCTTGCATCATTTAGGTTGACATGATATGCTGGAATGTGTTAGCCTTGGGACGTTCCATAATATTACTACACACATCAATGTATGTTTTGAAATGATATACATAAACAGTTATTAGTCAAAAAGCATTCTTGCAATAAATAACAACAATTCCTCTTTGGCAGCTTCTACCAATTTTGATAAAATCCAATACAGTGACCAGATCAATTATCTTGACCTAACAAGTTAGCATGGATCAGCCTTGAGGTCTCACATAGTATTACCAGACATAAGAATTAAATTTAAAATCTATACACATCAACAGTTATCAGTCAAAACACATTTTCTCTAACCATAGCGCCCCAAATGCCACCAAATTTCTTACGCGTCCTCCACATGGGGTCCAGAGTCCATGTACCAAGTTTGATTTTGATCCATGAAACATTGCTGAGATATGATCTCACTTCTTGGCTGTGACAGGTAAATGCTTTTGAAAATGAAAAATCCATCTGATAACTTTTGTCAGGCTTGGTCTGAAGATCATGTGTGCCAAATTTGGTGAAGATTGGACAAAATTTGTGACCTGTGAAACCTTTTTTGTGTTTTCAACAAAATCCAATATGGCGGCTAGATCAAGAAGGCTGACATCACAACTTGGCATGTGTCAGCCTTGGAACCTCCCACAGTATTACCAAACACAGCTAGTATATTTTAAATCTCAGTAATACAACAGTCATCAGGCAAAATGCATATTTGCTAATTGCAGCGCCCCCTAGAGGCAAAATACCACTAAACTTCGAGTACGTCCCCCCAATGGGGTCCCAAGTCCATGTACCAAGTTTGGTTTGATATGAAAGCGTTGCAGAGATATGAGCTCACTTCCTGTTTGGCGGCTTCGCCACTGATTTCGATTGGCTGTGTCAGGCGAACTCTTTCGAAAATGAAAAATCCATTCGATAACTTTCGTGAGGGTTGGTCTGAAGATAATTTGTGCCAAATTTGGTGAGGGTTGGAGAAAATATGTGACCCGTGAAACGTTTTTCGTGTTTTCAAAAAAATCCAATATGGCGGAAAATCTAATATGACGGAAAATGACGTCATAGGGTGCGTTGAACTCGGCTTGACCCAAGGATTCCGACGGTCCCACATTTTTGAAAATCGGACAAACGGTTCAAAAGTTCCGTGCGTAAACACAGGTCCAACTTTGACCTGTTGGTGGCGCTAGAGCTCTCGTGGCGCGGATATGAAACTTGGTGAAAAGAATGAGGGGAGGGTCCCGAATCAGTGTGCAAAATTTCACAACTTTTTACCAGACGGTTCTATGGGCTGCCATAGACTTCACAGTCGGAAGAAAGATGTTTAATAATAATAATAAGAAAAGCTACAAACACAATAGGTGCCTTGCAGCTTCGCTGCCTGGCCCCTAATAAATGTAGCTGCAAGCAGCGATGAACGGGCCCAAGCACCAAGGGTGTACCCCTCATACCGACCAAATTTAGTATGAATCTGATGAGACCTGTGAGAGGAACATTCAAAAGTT